>SOZI01000125.1:0-58310 GCA_006352295.1 Rhodotorula diobovata | reverse complement strand
AGTCCGGCTGTCAGCTTCTTTGTTCCTCGCCCTCGGTCTCGGCCAGGGCACGGAAATAGCCCGCGCACCTTCAGGCTCTTGTTAATCGCCTGTCTTGACGCCTTGCCCCTGCGCCGCACGCGCACCTACGTCAGCAGCTGCATCGGTCAGAGACGGACGCGCGGCGGCTCACTCCTTCTCGCAGATCACGTCCACGATGGTGTCCACGATGGCCTTCTTCGACATGGAGAGCGCGAGGCTGCGCGAGTACGGCATCACGGTGTCCTGGCTGGTCGAGCGGCGGTGTGAGGAGCGACGAGGTACCCGCGTCGAGTCGGGTGGGGAAGGTCAAAAGACGCCCCCGCCCCGCGCTTCCCGATGTCAACCCGTGTTCTTTCGCGGTCCTCTTCTCGGCCTCGCGGGCGAGTGAGGCACCGCGACGGTGCCCTCGCTTCAGTCAGGCGATGGCGCGGCGAGAGAGAATCAAAGACAGGCGACGAGGAACGCGCGCTCGGTGATTGCACAGAAGATTGACCACTTCCACGACGCGTCGCTGTCGGCAACTCTATGTGTTGAGGCGGGTGCGTCCGACGCGCAAGAGCGAGAGAGAGGAACTGAGGAGAAAAGGGACAATGCAAGGCTACTCAGGACACGCGGGTGCGAGGAACACGAACAGAGGACAAGGGAAAAGACGGGCGGGTCACGACGAGGAGAGCGTCTTGTAAAAGAGAACGTAGGCGTCACGAGAGCTCAGCACCTCGTTGACGTCGACCGCGTGAACGTTGGCCTGTGCAAGAGCGAGGTCAGCTTGGCGAGGTCACCACGTCTGCCAGCTCCGAGAGCAGCGAACGCACGCCGTCGCAGCGGAACCAGCTGTCGACCGCGATACCTCGAGCGACGGTGGTGTAGTGGCCCGAATGGGGTCTCTCGCCGTGGTGACGCACGACGGCACGGAGTTCGTACGAGACGACACCGGAGTCATCGCCTTCAAGCTCGAAGGTGAGCGGGTAGTCGACCAGGGCCTTGTACTTCTTGGTCTGGCGGTCCTCTTTGTTATAGTCGAACCGGCAGAGGACGAGGATGAGGTAGGGCGGCAGTACTACGAAGGTTCTGCTCTGGGCGAACGGCCCGGCCGTCTTGCACGTGTCGCAGGGAACCGCGTCGAGCGTCCTGGACGCGCAGTACTCTGCGAGGAGAGCGCGTAGGGGAACCGAATCGGAGCGCTCGAGGGGAAGGACGAGGGTGAGGCTCCAGAAGGGGACGACCTGCGGACGACGCGGCTGCGCGCGTGACAGGGCAGAGTCAGGCAGGGCAAAGGAAGGAGGGAGACGATGGGGGAACAAAGACGAGCACACAGGACGCACCTCGCCGCAGCCCTTGCACCGCATCAGCTCACGCTCGATGCCGGCGAACTCGAGCCTCTGTTCGGGCATCCGGTCTGCGCACGACCCGAGGGCAGGCAGGATGGCCGAGTTGAGGAGCTCGTGCACGTCGTGCTCGTGTGCCGCGTCGAACTTCTCCTCCGTGCTCGCCGCGGCTCGCAGTGCCTGGATGACGGCCGTGGCGTCGACCACCGCCCCGGGCTCGGCGAGGGCCATCTGACGGAGGATATTGCGCAGGGCGATGAGGAGGGCGTGCTGGAGCGGCTCGACTTTGGCGTCCGCCTGCGCGATGCTCCACTCCGCTGCAGAGGGATGCCACCGCCACCGTCAGGACAAAGCAGGGGTGCGAGGGGACGGGTGGGACGGGCGCACGGACGAAGCGAGGGCCGAACGAGTGCGACAAGGCCTGAATCGTCGCCATGAGGTAGCACACGCTGTCGATCGACGGCGGCAGTCAGTAACGGCTTGGACCGAGCTAGAGCGGTAGAGGAGACCCACTACGATTCGTCGGGCGCTTTGATGCCGACGCAGCCAAGTTCCAGACTGGAGCGAGCAGAATTGACCGAGGCGACAGGAGCCGAACCCTGTCCAGGCACGCGGATGTCAGGGCGAGCTCGAGGATGCCGAACCAGGGCGGGAGAGGGGGGGAAGGGACAGGGAGCGCACCGACTTGCTCGACGACGAGGGGCCCTTCTCGCCAACCGCCGTGGCGACGGGGCCACCTGCGACCCCAGTACTCGTCTTGAGGGCGGGACTCGAGGCGGGCAGCGGCCCGCGGGGCGCAGGAAGGCCGGACACGGTCCTGGACGCTGCGGGGGACGGCGGCAGAGTGAGCGCTTGGCCGGCTCGGTCGACCGCGAGAGAGAGAGGGAGAGAGAGTCAGAGGTGGGACGCACCCATCGGCGTAGCGCGACGTGTGAACAGCCGGGGGAGGGAGGGTGTGCTCGAGGCGCGAGGGCTCAAAATCGAGGCACAGGCCTCGAGCGACGAGGCCGAGCGAGCCGGCGTCGGCCTGCCACTGGCGGCCTTTGCGCCTGGGCGGGCGCCAGCGGACGTCTGCGTCGATGGCGAGGGCGGGTCGTAGAACTCGCGGGTGACGAAGCGCGGGTCCCGAGGGACGGGTTCTGCGCGAGCGCGTGGCGGTTCAGCGAGGGGTATGCGGCAGCGACGGTATGAGACACGCACCGTTGTCGAGCGGCAAAAAGTAGCGCTCGCTGTCAGGCGCGGCCGCGGTGGCCTGCTTGGACGCGGTGACGGGCGAGGATTTGGGGGCCAGCGGCGCGCGCTTGTTGGGAGGCAGACGGCGACCAACGAGGGCGATACCAGCTGAAGCCACGAGCGAGATGTTGCTCGTCCCGGCAGGCGACGAGAAGACGGGGCCGCTGACGGCGTAGTTGGCGAGCGAGACTGACTCGCCGCTGCGCGAGATGTGGAGGCAGGGCGAGATGCCGCACTGACGGGCACTCGCAGCTGCAGGGAGGGACCGGGACAAAGATAAATACCGGCTCGAGAGGCTGTGATCGAGAAGAGGGAGGGGGCGCACGCTGGAAGGAAACCCCGGCGAGGTCAAAGATGGTGCCCTCGTCGGGGGCCATCGCCGAGGGGGTGTTGCCAGTTGGGACGAGGCCGCCTGCGCGAAGCTGCTGGCTGTCGATTGAAAAGAGTCAGGGCGAGCGGAGAAAGAGGTCGAGGGAGAGGACGAGGGCACACCCGGCTGCGGTCGACAGGATGGACGCGAACGAGTCGAGCCATGCTGGCGGCGACGACCAGACCAGCTCAGCAGCGCCCATCTGGGCCTTGTCGACGACGACAAGGTTTACGTCGACGCGGTCGTTGCCCACCCAGCCACCGATCGAGAAGACGGCCGTGTTGGCAAAGTAGCCCGTCGTGACGACCTCGTCGGTGCGCACGAACGAGAGCTCGGGGCCCCATCTCGCAGGCTCCGCTTCGTTCTCTGCACCGAGAAGAGGTCAAGGACTGCTTGACGTGCGGCAGGAGGAGACCGAGGGACGCACTGCTCGCGAGGTTGCCGAGAAGGTCCTTGAGGAACTCGTCGCGGTCGGCAAGGTCGGACAGGTCGGGCAGACCGAGCAGGAGGTCTACACCGAGACGGCCGGTGGATGCCGTGTGCCTGAAAGGGCGAGAGTGGTCAGGGCAGCGAAAGGTAAGCGCGCCAGGGAGAGACGAGAGCGGCGCACTCGCGGGTGACGCGCAGTTCGGCGTCGGGCTTGAATTTGCGGATGCCGACCTCAAGCTCGCTGAGCATGACCTGGACCTGCGCAGAGCTGAAGGGACTGTAGGTCGGCGAGGAGAGGGAGAGGTGTCAGGGCGCACGTCCGGGGAAAGACGAGTAGAGGCGGAACTCACAGCGCATAGTCGATGCCGTCGTTCGAGATGAAGTAGCTGTCTGTGAGTAGGAGCTTGCCACCGTTGCACTTGGCGCCCTCGACAACGAACCGAGCAGCGCCGGCGAGCGTGGAGAGGTCGAGGTCCATAAAGACCCGCAGCATCTCGGGGGCTGGGACCCGTCAGCAAGGCATCCGGCAGGAAAGCGCGAGGAGTCAGGACGGACGAGAGGGAGGAGAGAAGAGACGCACTGGCTCCCCACGACCGCACGAGCGAGTAGCCGTAGATGTCGGCGGCCAACACGCCGTCTGCGTGACAGAGGAGTGAGGACGTGTAGTCTGGCCATGCGAAAGAGAGACTCGAGAGACGCACGGAGCGCGTAACCGTCGACGCCCTCACCGAGGACAAAGTTGACGATGAGCTCGCGGGTCGAGTCGGAGAGGGACGACGACGAGGGCGCCATCGACACGAGGTGGTACAGGTCGCCGGCCTCGAACGGGTACAGGTCGTGGAGCTGGAGGAGGCGAGAGTAGGCCCACTCTAGGACGGGGAGCGCGGCTCGAGCGTGCTTGGGGTCACCTGCGCGCGGAGGGAAGGGGTCAGCGCCGAGGAATGGAGTCCAGGCGGCGAGTCGAAGGCTGAGCCAGCAGGAGGCAAGTGGGGCTCACGGTAGCAAGAGTCGCGGAACAGATAGAGGGCGAGGACGGCCAGTCGCTGGTCGATGGCGTGGAAGGTGGCGGGGTGTATGGAGAAGTCGTGCTCGACGACGGGGACGAGGCGGTCGAGAGCCCCAGCGAACGCGGCTCGGGGCTCGGGGACGAGGGGTGCAGGCGCGGGCCCGACGTGGGTGCTGCGCTTGGGGGGCATGTCGTCCTGGCAGGGCAGCAGGGCCCGAGGGGGGCGACAAGTGGCTCGAGGGGAGGAAGCCAGCTGACGCGTGACGAGGCTCGAGCCAGTGCCAGTAGTGACTCGGAGTCAGCTGGGCCTGGCGCTCGACGACTCGCCTCGCTCGGCCCAGCACAGTCGACCACACTGTGAGCTTGTTGTACACCCGTGTCTAGCCATCCAGCAGTCCTCAACTCATCTTCAAGAGGCGACAACACCGGGGGAGCCAGCTTCATCAACGGTTCGTCCTTGGTCCCCCCCCCATCCCTTCTCGAGCCGGACTCGCGGCACGTAGGGCAAGCGTCACGAGCTGACTTGCACACTGCCGCAGAGTGCAACGCCCACCCCGCTGCTCGACGGTGCGTGAGGACAAGTTCCCGAGCCGAGATCTGAGCGAGGGGAGCGTGTGGGGCTTGAAGCCCAACTGACCACGTCCGGCTTCCGTTCCTCCGTGCAGCAGGGCGATGGGCATCAAGAAGGTACGCCCGTGGGTGCTGCAACGCGGCGCCTTGCTGGGGAAGGGCACCGAGGACGGCAAGAACCCGCTCGTGGGGACCTACGTCCACCCGAAGCAGTTGCTCGAGGCGATGCACGACCAGATGGGCCTCGAGGGCGTCGGTGCGTCCCTCGGTCACTTTCGGTTCCCCAGGCAACGCTGTCGAGCCCAAACTGACGCCGCCAAAGGTCCCGCAGCCGAGCACAAGGGCATCTTCATCCGCGACAACGGCTCGGAGCTTGGCGCCATCCGGCACCGCTACAGCCGCGTCTACTGGCACGACCGCAAACTCCGCAACCACAAGAACGGCGAGAACGTCACGATCGCGTTGGTCAACGAGCTGAGTCGGCGGTACCTCAATTGGCAGAACAAGCTCATCCGCGAGGTGTACGGCCCCGAAACGGTCATCACCCAGGTCGACGACGGCATCATGCGCACGAGCACCAAGATGCAGGAGATGGCCAAGCGGTCGGCGAGTGGTGGTACGCGCAAGAAGAAGGTCGTGATCGCGGGCCAGCCGATCGAGAAGTTCGTGTGCTCGCTCGCGGGCCGAGGCCGACCTGTCGTGCGTCGCCCTCGTCTCTCTTGCACAGGACACTCGCACCCACAACGACTGACTTGAACTGCCTCGCCCAGGACAAGAAGGACGACTTCATCATCTCCATCACGGGCAAGCAGGAGGCGGACCGCATCCTCGACGAGCTCGTCGCGGCTGGCCAGAAATACCGCGAGGACAAGGAGCCCAATCCCGAGGCGCGCATCGAGGAGCCCAAATCGACCGAAGATGTCAAAGAGTTCAAGCAGGCCGTTGCGCTTGTCGGCAAGGTGGACGTTCGCCACGTCGCCGTCATCACCGAGGACACGGACTTTGGGTGCACCAACACGGCCGAGACGTTCGGCTTTGTCTGCGCCATGCAGTGCCGCGGCCTCAATGCCAAGCTCGAGCTCGACGTGACCGACAAGTGGCAGGAGGACGGCAAGGACGAGGGTGCGTCGCGAGCACTCGGTTCTCTCGCCTGCCGACGTAGGACTGACCCTGCCAGGCCTCCTGCTGCAGACCCACAAGACGGCGACGACAAGAAGGACGGTGATGACAAGACGATGGGGGGCGGCGCCAAGAAGTCGGCGTCGTCGGGCGCAGCGGGTACGGGCTTGGCAGGCGCACAGACGTCGGAGACGGGTGCGTCCTACCGCTTCTCTCCCTCAGACTGTCACCTCGGTGGCATCATCCTGAGCCAATCTTTTTGCCTCCCTGCCACAGGTGGGACGAGCACGAGGCGCCGCGTCCAGAAGAAGAAGAAGTCGTGGCGCAACCCGGCCGTGTCGAGGAACGGCGACAAGTTCCTGCCTCGCCCTGCCCTCAGGGCGATGCTCTGGTCGGCGAGCGGCCTCGACTCGATCCTCGGCCCCGACCGCGGGAGGCGGCTGCGCATCGTCGTCCTCGTCGGTAGCGACTACAGCGGCGACGGCCTTTTCGGCTTCACGTGGTCGCTCGTCGAAAGCGGCATCGCCAAGGACGTGTACAACGAGCCGTGGACGACTGCCGAGGAGCTCCAGCAGCGCCTGCAGACGCTCGTCGACAGACTTGCGTCGCAGAAGGCAGCGGACGTGGCGTGGCGCGCTAGCGGCGCCGCGGGCACCGTGCGCAAGCCGTCCCACCAAGTCGACGTCTCGGTCAAGTTCGCCCAGACGTTGATCGATGCCGTCAAGACGTTCGAGCTCGACCAGTCGATCCAGCTCGTCGACCGCTCGACGCCGTCGAGCATGATTGACTTCCGCCTCACATTCGATCCGCCGCTCGCGCCCGACCGGCAGCGTACGACCGGTGGCCCGGACGCGACGAACACAACGAATGCGAGTGGCGGGGCCGGCGCGCCGGGAACGAGCGGCAGGATTGCGAGGGGGAGCGCGGGCTCGCCGATCGCAGGGCGCAGGCGCCGATCGGGACAAGGGCGGAGGCGAGAGGGAGCAAGCAGCGGCGGCGAGTCGAGCGAGGGCGGCGACGAGCGGGTGAGCGACAACGGCAACGAGGCGGCAGCGGGCGACGGCGACGAGGCGATGAAGGAGCCGGCGACGGGCGGCGCACCGGCGCACAAGGCGGCGGGCGCAGCGCCGACCGCTGTCGACGACGCGCCGGGGTGCGTGCGCCCGCCGCACCCGCTTCGGCCCGAGGCCAACGAGTTCATCATGCGGGACGGCAAGCAGCACCACCCCGAGCACCCGTTCGCGCGCCCCGACGGCGCGAGAGCGCACAAGCCGAGCCGGCTGCGGCACTGCCCGCTCCCGCTCGACTGCAGCGTCGTCCTCGCGGCCGAGGCCTACGGCCCCGAGCCTGTCCTGGCCGAGTACGTGTACGGCGAGGAGATCGAGGCGGTCGACGTCGACGGCACAGCACGCGACCAGGACAAGGACGAGGACGAGGACCAGGCGTCAGAGACGGGCTCGGACGACGACGGCGACGGCGACAGCGACCGGAAGGCGACGGCGAGCGGGCGTAGGCCGCGACTCAAGGACGTCTTCGAGGTCGTGTCGTCGTGGGCCGTCCCCCTCGACGGGGCGTTCCGCGTCTTGTGCTCGAGGGCGACGACGTCGACAGGGGCCGACGGGGGCAAGGTGCGCGCCGAGGCAACGCCCAGGCGGCCCTACGGCCGCAACGGCCGGGAGCGGGCGAGGACCAAGCGCCTCAGGGAGAAGGGATGGGCGTCGTATCCAGGGTCAAGGCGCACAGCCAGCGTCAAGCCGTTGGTCGCGCAGGACGACCCGGTCGAGAAGGACGCGCCCGTGCCGAGCCTGCAGGCGGCGTCGCCCCACGGCGCAAGCGTACATCCTACCTCGCCCGCGGCGGCCGCATCACGCTCGCCGTCCTCGTCGCCGCATGCGCCATCGTCGCCGGACCCCAAGGAGCGCTACCCGGCGCACGAGTTCCCGCAGCATCAGTCGAGGGCGCCGGCCAAGCTCGTGCGCCTCTTCCACTTCGCCGCCGTCATGCAGAACGCCACCGTCATGGCCGCCCAGAAGGAGTACATCGTCGCGCAGGTGCTCAAGAGCAGCGACAAGGGCTACAAGGTCCTTGGCGAGAACGCCGTCGAGAGGCACGGCGTCGCCCGCGTCATGGCCAAGCTCAAGGCGGAGGCGCAGCGCGGTCGGCACGGCACCGTAGCAACGAAAACCCCGGCGGAAGTTACGGTGCGTCGCGTCGTCCCTCTCTCTGCAGCGCGCTGGCCGTGGGGAATGTGCTGACTCGGACGCTCTGTCTGCAGGCTGCAGCACGGCGCGCCGTGGAGGCAGGGCACTACCGGCCAGCGTTCATGGGCGGCGAGGCCGTCGACGCCGAGATCTACAAGCCGTTCGCGACGGTGTACAAGGAGGACCTGACGACCAAGCCGATCGAGCTCGAGCGTCTCGGCAACTTCCTCGCCTCCAACCTCCTCGCCAACTTCCCGGTCGCGCTTGAGGGCGTCCTGCGCACCTCGCACCGCACGCTCGAGGTGCCGAGCATCGTTGCCGACGCCTTCAAAGACGCCTCACCCGAGGCGCAGGTCGACTTTGCCGTTGCCATCCGCCCCATCCTCGTCAACCTGCTCGTCGACACGCCGTTCAGCCGCGCATCTGCCGAGGCAGGGCGAGACGACGCGGCGCCGCCGCAAGTGGGAGAGCAGCGCAGGAGCGCTCGCGGCGTTGCGCAACAGGGCCAGCGCGCGCGCGAGCTCGCCGTCGAGGCGCCACCGCTCACGTTGACGCAAAACGACCAAAAGGCGCTCCGCGAGGCGGTGAGGAGGATCAACGACGAGTCCAAATTCATCCACGCGTGCGACAGCCTCGTGATCGAGGTCATGAAGCGCCTCCTCGCGCAGCGCGACGTCGCGTTTGCCAACGGGCTCAACGTCCAGTTCCTCACGGCCGAGGAGCAGCGCGTGATCCGCGCCAAGTACCCGAGCGCGGCGTCGTTCGCGCGCAAGGCCGACGCCAGGTTCGACCAGAACATGGCCAAGGCATACGTCTCGGCGGCGGGCCTGACAGGCGACGGGAACGAGGCGTGGGACCGGATCAAGAGTCAGTCGTTCGCTGAGATGTTTGACGGCCTGCCCGAGAAGGCCAAGCTGAGGTCAGCGGCACTCATCCTGTGGACCCGACTCGCTCGCGGCGAGCACGACAAGGTCCTCCCGGTGCGTCGCCAACTCTGCTCCTCCCTCTCAGTCCCTGAGAGAGGTGGCACTGACCTCTGCTCGTCGCGGATGCAGTCATTCTCACCCAAGTACATCAACATGAACGTCATGGGCCTCTTCCGCGTCTGGCAGAGGGCGAACCTGCGCCGCTTCATCAATGAGCTCGAGGCGCTCGCGACATCGATCTACCGCGACCTCGCGCGCAAGATGCACAAGAACGGCGTTGAGTCGGCGCTGCTCAAGGACCTGCGGCAGCTGTTCAAGCCGTCGAGGAGCAACTGGGTCGCGCTGCGAGCGAGCGCAGACGTGTCGGCGGTCGAGCTCACGGTGCCGCCCGGCCTCGAGGCCGAGCTCAACGACATCTACGAGACGCTCCAGGACGCGTTCGGCCTCATGAACCTGAGCTTGTCCAAGACGGCCCTCTCGTCGGTCGCACTGGGCGGCGGCCAAGTCGAGCTACTGCACGCGCTCGTCCGGCAGGACAAGCTGCCGCGCAACTTTATCGCGACGGCAGCGTTCAGGGTCTCGGCGTCCGACATCATCTTCACCGGCGTACGGCAAGATCTCCTTCGCAAGAAGGCGCGGGGCGAGAAGGCGACGGGTGAGGGTGGGTCGCCTCTGTCCTCCCCCGCCCGTCTCTCGGGCGAGCACTGATTGGCCTCGTCCTCCTACGCAGAGCTCACTGCCGGCGAGTACTTCAAAGAGCTCATCGCGCCACTCGACTGGACGCAGATGCGGCCGTCGTTCTACCCCGACTACACCGGCGTCACCGAGTACGTCGGCGACCCGCGCACGGGCGAGCTGGTCACGCGGCAGGTGATCCCGTTCACGTTCGACGGGTGCACCGAGGCCCAGCGTGCGCAGCAGGACCGACCGGCGCCGTTCCGGCCACGCGGCGCGCCAAGGCTCCGAGCGGGCTTCGCCGAGCGGCACCCGGCGACGACGACAATCGAGCTCAAGCGGCGTACTCGCACCGACAAGACGCGCGACGGCTTCCCGGTCAACTGGGCGTGGGCCGGCGGCGCCGACGACGAGAAGCGGCGGAGGCTCATTGCCGAGCGCTCTGGCACGCGCCACGAGAACATCATCGAGGTGGGCATCGACCTGGGGAGGGTGGTCCCGGTCGCCGCCTTCGTCTCGGCGGGAAACGTCGACTCGCCGAGCGGACGCGCCGAGAGTGTCATCGTCATGACGCGGGGCGCGCTCGGCCAGATCGACAGCGAGACGAACAGGATGAGGAGCAACCGCAGCAACTGGCTCGGCAAGGGCTTCAAAGAGCGGATGCCACTCATGGACGAGGAGGCGGCGGCGATGGCAGCGTCGGGTGGCGAGAACGGCGGCAACCAGGTGCGCGTCTGTGCACCCTCCTCGACCTTGGACGAGCGCTGGCACTGACTCGCTCTCGCGCTTGTCTCCATCTCTCGATCTTCTCCTGCAGTCGGCGGCACACCCGCTGTACGACCACGAGACGATGATCATGCGGGCAGCGGTCGTCGGGCTGGTTGCGGCGAACGCAGGGTGCAGCCGTCAGCGGCGGAGCAGGGCGACGCTGCGCAAGGCCTACATCCAGGGCAGCGCCGCCGAGTTTGCGCGCGCGTTCGTCGGCGGGCGCAACGCACCGACGAGCGCCGAGGCGCACAAGAAGCTCGTCATGCTCGCCGTCGGCTCGGCGACGCCCAAGCGCGAGGCGGGCAAGGGCGGCGGCGTCGACTCGTCCAAGACGATTCTGCGCCAGATCGAGGTCGAGCTCCAGTCGTGGGGCGTGCGTTCGCAGATCGTCATGACGAACGAGGCGTACACGAGCCAGCACTGTCCGCGGCCGTGGTGCGTGGACGACGAGCGCCGGCGCAGCCTGTGTGTCTCCCTTCGTTTCTCTCTCTGTCACACTGAATGTCAAGCCGTCACAGGGCTCGACATGAAGGACACGGAGGAGAGCGCTCAGCTGACTGGGCTTGCCTTGCAGCGTCGTCCACCCCAAGCGCGCAGACAAGTCCGAGTGCCTGCGCATCAGCTACTGCCCGAGGTGCCACGGCGTCTTCCACCGCGATGGCGGCGCTGCGTCCAATATCCTCGCCATGCTCAAGTGCTGGCTTGTGCACGGCAAGTGGTTGTGGAGGAGGGATGGCGGCGTCGAAGAGGAGTGCTTGAACGGCGAGGAGAAGTGCTAGCGGGTCGTCCGAGCGCCTCCACGGCTGCTGCAATCTGTTTTCGCTTGTATTGCTCTCACGAGACGCTGGGGTCACTCGTCCATTCTTGAGCAGGTAAGTGTTTTGCACGCGGTCAGCACGCGCGGCTCTGCGCCTTTGGGCACGAGCGCGGTCTGGCGGCGCTAGTCGGGCAGAGAGGGAGGACACAACTCTCCGTTGCAGCTGCCTAAAGCGAAGGCAGGGACTGGACGCTGCGAGGGAGAGACGGGGACAAGCCGAGTTGGGGGTGGTCCGAGCGTCCCCGGACCTTCTCAAGCTCGGCTCTGCATGGCGCATCCCGACCCAGAGGGAGCGTCCCTCGAGCGGTGCTGCTCGCCTAGGGAGCCAGTCTTGCACAGTCCGGAGCACCATTGTGTGTGCCCGGCGCTGAGCGAACTCGAGAGCGGAGTGAGACGGTGCCCTCGAAAAAAAGAGGGAGGGGCAGTCGAGCGAGTTGTGTGCCAGGCCGCGCCACACAACTTCCTGGGCATGCTCTTTGTTCGCATCTTCGTGGGTCTATTTGTCTCTCGACGCCAAGCGCTTAAACCTAGGCGTGCGCGCTGACTTGTCCCCCCCCCCCCCTCCCTTCTCGCTCTCTCGTCAGCTCGGCTTCACGGAGGGCGCCGTCGCGCCAGCCTTTGTCGTCATGTCGTCGATCTGGTGGCGCAAGCGCGAGCAGCCCATCCGCCTCGCCGTCTTTGTATCGTTCAACGCCCTCGCCCAGATCGTCGGCGCCCTCCTCCTTTACGGCTGCGGCTCAATCAGCGGTGCCGCCATCGAGGGTTGGCGGCTGTCGTACATCATCTGCGCCATCCTGACGTTGGTTGGAGGAGCCTTGTTCTTCATCTTTGTCCCCAAGTCGCCGTCGACGGCGTGGTACCTCAAGCCTGACGAGCGCGAGGTGGCCGTGTTGCGCGTCGCATCGGAGCGAGCTGTACGTCGAGCCTTGCTCGTCTCGCTCTTGGGTTGCCCCGCTTGTCCTGCGCTGCGTGGCTGACGAAGCTGTACTTCGCACAGTCGGGTGAACACAACACGTGGGACTGGACGCAGTTCTGGAGCACCCTGCGCAACCCGCGGTTCTACATCGTCTTCATGTGGGCCTTCTTCGTGTGCAGTGCGCTTCCTCCTTCCGTCTCCGTCTCGGACACTGGCTGTTGGGCACGTGTCGTGCTGCTACTTTCGGCGCGCGACGCCTGCTCTCACTCGTCGTGCGTGGTCACTGACGATCCTCCTTGCGGCCCTCCAGTTACCTCGGTCGTCACGATGGGCAGCATCGTCATCAAGGGCTTTGGGTTCGACCCGTTCAAGACTCTGCTCGTCGGACTGCCTGGCCCCGCCATTCAGCTCGTGTGCATCTGGGCCGGCGCTCTCGCGCTAGGCTTTTTCCCCAACAGCCGCGGATGGACGCAGATGGCGCTCGCTCTTGTGCCGCTCATCGGCGTCATCATGATGCGCACACTGCCTTACAGCAACAAGTGGGCGTTGACGGTCGGCTGTGCGTCCAAAGGCGTCTCTCTTCCTTACCCGACCTTCTCAAGCTGACAAGCCCTCGCCCCTCCCGCGCGGTCTTCAACCTCTTTCATCTCCTGCCTGCATGTCCTGTCCTCCCTTCCACGTGCCCAGACTGGCTTGCAACGGCGAACTCGTCCGTGTACGTGGTCAACATGTCGCTCATCGCGTCCAACTTCAAGGGCCACGTGCGTTCCCCCCCCTGCTCGTTCGGTGATTGCGCTCTTAATTGACCCGACTGAGTCCCCGTTAGACTCGCAAGAGCATGGTATCGGTCGTCTACTTCATGGGCTACTGCGTCGGCTGCATCGCAGGTGCGCCACGGCCCTCGAGACCCTCGCACCGCGCCGAACAACTCGCCCCTGACACCAGCTCGCTCGCTCGTACGCAGGCCCGCAGCTCTTCCTCACGACCGAGTCTCCGCTGTACCGCACGGCGACCAACGCCATCATCGTGCGTCCCGCGCTCTACAACGCTGCCGCGAGCGGTTCCTTTCTCGTCAAGCGCTGACCTTCCCCACATATCCAACCTCTTCAGGCCCTCTACTGCGCTTACATCGCGTCGATGTTCCTCTACCAAGAGCTGTCCCGCCGCGAGAACCGCCGCCGAGACCGTCTCGCGGCCGAGGGCGTCGAGGCGGCGCAGGCTCGCCCCGCGACGCAGGAGGACAACACGACCGACATCGAGGACCTCGCCTTCCGGTACATTCTCTAGAGACCTGCTTCTGTCGTCGTGGTGAATTCTCCCCCCCTCGGTGCAGGTGTAGAAAGATCTGTCTGTGTCACCGCTGTTTTTGTTGCTTCACGCCGCTGCGTGCTGGGGACGTCCGGACCGAGGTGAGAGATGAGAGCCCCAGCGGGTCGGCGTGCGGGCTCCCCGGACCCACGCAGTGCGTCCACCGCTGTCAAATCGACTCTGACGGGCACAGCACAGTGAGAGCGGGAGGGAGAGCAAGGCACAGGAGCGAGCGCGTCGGCAGCCGCTTTCGGGGGACAGAAGTGATGGCAAGGAACGAGGCAAGTCGACGCGTTCTCTGGTCTCGGCTGGCAGCTCGTGAGCAGCTTGGAAGCGGCGAACCGGCCCAAGCGGCTGCACGACGAGCCGACCACGAGGAGCAGCCAGAGGAGCGCAGGGAGACTCGGAGAGGCTCGGAGCGAGACGCGGCAGGGTCGCTCACGAGCGGGCGCAGGAGCAGGTGTGAGCCAGCGCAAGGAGGTACACAATGAGGCGCTGTGCGCGATGGCGTTGATGCGGGTGGAGGCAAGCCTGGACGCGTCGAGGTGGTGAGATGAGGAGCACGGGTCGCTCCTCCGCTCCTCACACAGCTCGGCCAGCCTGTGTTGCAGCTACACTCACAGTCTACACTCCCCCTCCAGTCACGCGCACGCAGCTTTTCCTTCCCTCTTCCTCTCTCACCCCCTCGCTCCCCACCCGCCGCCCGCTCCCCCCTTTGTGACTACCCCCCCGCCAATCAGCCAGGATGGGCGCAGGTCAGAGTCAGATCCTCGAGGACATGGAGAAGAACACCAACTGTGCGCGCTCGTTCCCTCGCCGTGCCGGTCGGGCCTGGGCTCGCCCTCCTCAACTGACGCACCGCCCCTCGCTCCTCCACCCCTCGCTCTCCTCGGTCACCCGCGCCGCGCCTCGTCTGTTCCATCCGACTCGCGTACTGTGCGGCCAATGCTCCTCGTACACGCGCTTCCCGACTCTACTCTCGATCGCGGCCACCTCGCGCACCCCCACCTCGACCCCCTCCGTCCCCCTCAACACGACGCCCGCCGCGCGCACACAGTCTCCGCCCCAGAGATCCAGCGCCTCAAGAAGCGCTTCATGAAGCTCGACCGAGACGGCTCGGGCACGATCGACAAGGACGAGTTTCTCCAGATCCCGCAGATCGCGACCAATCCGCTCGCGAGCCGCATGATTGCCATCTTTGACGAGGAGTGCGTCGGCTCTCTCTGGGGCTTTGACAGAGACGGACACGGAGAGGAAGTGGCTGACGAGGAGGTGATCGCGTCGCACAGTGGTGGCGGGACGGTCGACTTTCAAGAGTTTGTCGCGGGTCTGAGCGCGTTCAGCAGTCGAGGCGAGCGCGACGAGAAACTCAAGTGTGCGTCTTTACCTTTCCTTCTCTGTGCTACTTCAGAGCAGCCCCGTTGACATGGCGCGACGACCGCGCCTGCAGTCGCATTCAAGGTGTACGACATGGACCGAGACGGCTTCATCTCGAATGGAGAGCTGTTCCTCGTGCTCAAGATGATGGTTGGAAACAACCTCAAGGTCCGTCTCGCTTGCATTGAGCCTGTGAACGCGACGAGCGCTGACTTGGGTTTGGGCCCGACGCGCAGGACCAGCAGCTGCAGCAGATTGTCGACAAGAGTCAGTCGTTGCCTGCGCCCACACGCGGCCTCCTGGCTCGTTCTGACAGACCGTGGAGTCCGTGTCAAGGTGGATGGGTGTGGTACTGACGCGCTGTCGACGTTCCGCAGCCATGATGGAGGCAGACCAGGACGGCGATGGCAAGCTGAGCTTTGGCGAGTTCAAGGACATGGTCGCGAGCACCGACATCGCCAAGCAGATGGTGCGTTTTCACTGTCTCGTCGACATTGTGCAAGACGAGCGCGGGGCTGACTCGCTTGCCCGCGACGTGCGCAGACGCTCGAGGGTGCGCCTGCCCCGCTTTGCTCCCTCTCTCCGCCGCGCAGGTCTGACCGTCTCTTGCCCTCTTCCCCATCGCAGACATGTGGTGATGACTGTGTGGTTGAGCGACTCGCTCATGTCGACGGTGCGGTTTGCCGAGTCGGAGGAGACGTGTTTGCGGTCGAGGAGGGTTTGCCGTGCCGCCTCGCTCGCTCTTGTCTGTATGAACCCCTGTATACCCTACCCGTTGGCGGCGGCTTCATCCGTCTCGCTGCATCTGCACGACTGTCTTGCACGAACGAGTCTCGCAACGAGAGCTTGAGAGGGGCGAGTTTGCCGGGGCGCGTCGCCAGAGTCTGTCGCAGGCTCTCCTCTCCGCCTCTGGCTCATCAGCGAGGCCATGTCACTCTTTGGCAACGCAACCTCGGGCGCGCCGTGAGTGGCTCTCGCTCGAGTCGTGCAGCTCTCTCAGGCACACTGACCCAAGCGCGCGACCCCCGCAGATCGTTCTCGTTTGGCGCGACGCCGTCAACCTCGACCGCTCAACCCGCAACCTCTGCCCCCGCGTCCTCGCTCTTTGGTGGCGCAGCACAAGCCTCTACAACTCCTGCAGGAGGCCTCTTTGGCGCCCCGAAATCCGCCGCCGCAACCCCCTCCCTCTTCGGCTCGACCACCACCTCTGCCCCTCCTCCCTCCTCGGGCGGCCTCTTCGGCACCAGCGCACCCGCCCCAGCAGCGAGCAAGCCCGCCTTCTCCTTTGGCACGCCCGCACCCGCCGCGTCGGCTGCACCAGCGACGACGGGCCTCTTCGGCCCGACGACCGCGACGTCGCAGCCTCCTCAGGCCGGCGCAGGGCTCTTTGGGCAGGCGGCGCCAGCGGCGGGTGGACTCGGCGGCGGGCTGTTCGGTGCGCAGGGCCAGGCGCAGGGACAGGCGCCGGCGCAGGGTGGGGGGCTGTTCGGGTCTCAGCAACCGAGGTGAGTGCCGCCGCTCTTGCGAGGGCGCCCGACGCCCGGGTGGCATGGACAGGTCCGGTGGACTGACCCGCTTCTCTCTCGGTCGACAGCGCGGCACCGCAGGGACTGGGCGCCTCGACGGCGGCCCCGGAGGGAGCGGGCGCGATCACCAAGACGACCAAGTTCAACGACTTGCCAGACGGCGCGCGCAACGTGGTCGAGGAGATGGAGTGCGTTCCGGAAACGTCACTCTGTGCCTGCCATGCTCGCGGACCGCAGAGCTGACCAGCCGCGCGCGTAATGGCGCAACAGCAAGTTCATCCGGCAGCAGTGCACGCTCGCGGATGAGCTCAAGAAGAAGGACCTGGGGAGCGACATTGTCCAGACGCAGCGCATGTATGAGCAGTACTCTGCTGTGCGTTGGGCTCCGAGTTCCGTCTCTCCGCTCGACACTCGCTGACGAGCCTGCACCCGCCCCCTCGCAGGAAGCCGCCACCGTCTCGTCCCTGCTGCAAACCGACTCTCGCCTCCTCTCTGCCCTCCGCGCAGAGCTCGAGCAGTCCCTCACCGACCTGACCAAGACGACGCTCCTCATCGAGGGCTTCAAGGCGCCCCAGTCGCCCAAGGCTCACGAGGCAAAGGCCGTCGCGACGTTCCCGTACGAGTTTTTCCGGCGCAAGGCCGACGAGATGAAGGACCGGGTCGCGAGGTACAAGGCGACGATGGACGTACGTCTCCCCGTGCTGTCCCCTCCCCCCTCTCGCTCTCCCCGTCTCTCCGCGCCTGTGCTCACTCTCCCCCTACGCACGCTCCTCTCCGACGCGCCCAGCAAATCTCGGCCCTCCTCTCCTCCCCCGCGCACGCCCTCTCCCCAAGCGCCATCCTCCCAACCCTCAAAGCGCAGCACGCGTCGCTCGTCAGCCTCGCGAGCGCCGTCTCGGCGCTCGACCTCGAGCTCAAGCAGCTCAAGGACGCGTACAGGGCCATCTACCGGGACAAGACGGGCCGGCTCGCGGACCCGTTTAGGGTCAACGGGGCGGGCGCGGGAGGAGGAGGGGGGGGAGGGGTCGGAGGGGTCGAGAAGGGCGTGGGGGGGATCGCGATTCGGTAGGGCGCATTCCGGGGGCAACGCGCGACAGGATCGAGTCGACAAGGGGACCGTCGTGAATGTTGTCGTGAGATTGCGATAGGGAAACACTGAGAGACCTGGAGAATACTGCTGCCCCCGAGCGCCTGCCCCTGCTCCTGCCCCTGCCCCGGCCCAACTCGCGCTACGCAAACGCCGCCAACGCCCTCCTCCACCTGCTCTTCCCGACCGGCTCGGGCGTCTCGTCGTTGCTGCGTTCCGTACCAACAACCGCAGGTCAGCCAGCGCAACTCACGGCGGAGAGAGGAGGCGGACGACACGCGACGCACTCGCGCGACCCGGAGAAGAAGTCGACCTCGAGCAGGTCGAGCGTCTTGCATTTTTGCCACGACCGCGCGGCGAGGTACGCGAGCGGGAAGAGGACCACCATGAGGTACCGCGTGATGAAGTCGCTCGCGCTCCACTGCCCTGGGATCAAGAGGTAGAAACCTTGGACGAGCAGGATGGTCGAGAAGCCCTGGGGGTGGGTGGGCTTTTGTCAGGGGGGAGCAGCGTCAGGAGCAAGCAAGGTGCGGGGGGGACGTACGACGAGAGCGACGTAAGCCGCGTAAGGCTGGAACGGCGCGCGGTAAGGGAAGAAGTCGCGCGTGATGTCCTGCGCCTTCGCCGCGTGGTAGAACCCTGTGGGGGGCGCGTGGGGCAGTCTTTGTCAGAACGATCGTTCGCGTGAGCGTGAGAGGAGAGCGAGAAAGGCACGCACGGATGTAGCAGAAGCAGATGGACGCCCAGCTGAGAAGCCCTCCGACGGAACAGAAAGCGCTCAGCCAGTTAAACACGACCGCGGCGTCGTGCGAGCCGGCCTGAACGTCAGCTCATTGCAGTACGTCAGCTCTCTCTCTCTCGCGCGCGGGAACGAGGTGAAGCGCGCCCCGACGCACCGACATGAACGCGAGCGACCCAAAGACGACGCCCGTCAGCACCGCGACGTACGGCAGTCCGTACCGGTTGAGCCTCGCAAACACCGGCGGCGCATTGTCGTTGAGCGCGAGACCGTACAGGCAGCGCGAGGCGGTGTACAGGCCTGACGAGGCGGCAGAGGTCGCCGAGGTGAGGAACGCGGCGTTGACGATGCTCGGGAGGGCCTGCGGGCGGCGCGCAGCGGGGACGTGAGTGAGGCGGGGCGGCAGAGGGCGCGGAGAAACGGGCGCACGTTGATACCGACGCGGTCGATTGCAACGACGAAGGGGCTCGAGAGCGCCGTGCCGTCGTTTCGGGCGAGGGCCGGGTCGTTGCTCGCAACGATGAGACCAATCGCGAACGTGCCAGCGACTGGGAGGGCGGGGGTAAGCTCGAGGAGCAGGCGTGTCAAGGGAGGACAACAGGGCGCACTGTAGAAGAGTCCGATGCGGAACGAGATGCGGCGAATGGCACGTGGGATCGAACGAGACGGGTTGCGCGCCTCTGCGAGCGTCGCCCCAGTCTGTCAGAGTCTCGCGCGCGGGTGAACGACCTGACGCTCGAGAGAAGGGGACCCACCGCCGGCTGCGATGGACGGGATCTCGACGCCCACGTAGGCGAACGCCGCCTTGGGCAGGACGGCGATGAAGCCTGCGAACCGGCCAACGGCACCCTTGATGCCGAGGAACTGAACGAACGGGCCTGGGTGGCGCCAGTACGAGAACCCGATGGGACTTTCCGGGGTGCGTCCGTCAGTAGGAGGAGCGCGGACGGGCTTCGCGCGGGACCCTGGGCGCGAGCGGACTCACTCGGTGTTGGGCACGCCGCCCGAGGTGATGACGATCGACAAGATGAGGAGACCAATGATGGTGATGATCTTGATCTGCAGGAGGCGCTTCAGCTCAGCTTGAGGGTGGAGAGAGCAGGAATGAGAGGGGGACGCACCGCCGCGAACCAGTACTCGAGCTCGCCAAAGACACGAGTCCCGCCGACGTTGATGAGTGTGACGGTGACCCAGAGAGCGGCGATGTACCCTGCGGGGCTGGGAGCGCATGAAGCGGGTCAGTGTCACAGACTGTGCAGGGTGAGGACAGCCTTGATAGGAGGGACCCCGACTGCGGAGGAGGACGCACTTGGCGTTGCTCCAGAACGAGATGAGCGTCGCAGCGGCGGCCAGCTCGGCAGGGAGAACAAGTAGCCAGTTGGCGGCGTATGTCCAGCCGACGGCGAGCCCGAAAGCCGGGTCGACGAGGCGCGAGGCGAGCGTGACGTGCCCTCCTGCCAGCGGCAGGTGACTGATCATCTCGCCGCTGGGAGGGCGATACCGTGTCGAGTGTGAGTGGGGGTCACTGCGCAGATGAGGAGAGGAGATGGCACGGACAGCGAGATCATCATCGCCCACACGAGCGCGCCGACGAGCGCAAAAGCAAGGAGGAGCCCGAGGGGACCAGCCATACTCACTGCGCCCCCCGCTTTGAATGAGCACAACGTGGGTGGAGGAACGGGAAGGGGAGAAAGGGCGCACGGCTCTGGGCGGTGCCGAGGAACAGGCCCGTGCCGATGACGCCGCCCTGTGAGCCGTCTCTCGGTCAGCTCCTGCGTCCGTGCCGTTGGAGACGCTCCGGCGCACCATCGAGATGAGCGCGATGCTGTTGGGGATTGTTTTGTCAGTTGCGCAGACGAGGGAGCGGTATGTAGGGAAGAGCACGCACTGCCTGGGCCTCAGCTGGCGCCGCAACGCCTGCGGCACGCTCGCATCCCTCACACTCCACCTCACGAGCGGCTCCTTGCCCTTGGACTCCCTCGAGAAACCCGTGAAGCTCGTTCGCGCATCCGAGGCGACCCCGGGGGAGCCGGTTCGCGGCGACGTGGGCGTGAGGCCGGCAAAGGGCGCTGGCGGGTAGCTGAGCGTGCGCGAATCGGCGAAGGTGATGTCCTGTGGCGGCGTGGACATCTTTGTAGTGTTGTAATGGTGCGCAGGAGGATAAGGGGCGGGTGGACGAGGCACGCGGAGGCCCAGATCATGGGCCCGACGGACGAGCCGGTGAAGTGAAGGAGGCGCGTGCGGCGTTCGCATCTGGCGGACGGCGGGGGGCTGGCCGAGAGACAAGGGCGAGGTTCCGCAGTCCTGGAGCCACCAAAACCGGAGACCAAGCCGGGTCCAGGGACAGAGGCACAGGAGAGCTATGGATCCGAGTCGAGGCGAGCGCGCGGGACGAGGAGTAGAAGGCGACGTCGCCTTCGACGGCCGCAGCGAGTAGGCCGCGCCTACCGCCTCGAATCTAGCACAGTGTTGCACAAGCGGACGCAAAGCGTTCAAGCGGAGACAGGGGGCGAGTGAGACGTGTGGGCTTGAAGTTGAGGGAGGAGACGGGACGTCGGCCGGCCCTCGTGGGCCCGCAGGCCAGCGGGCAGCCCAGACAGCTCAACTCGACACTAGGAGAGAGTTTCGCGCAGAGAGAACCGCGGGTCTCTGCCGGGAGTGACGGCCAGGCAACGCACCACGCGAGGAGCTTCATCTCGCCTCTGGCGCCTCCCACACGGCTCTCCACTGCCCCTAGCTAGCTCACAGACAGGACCATGGACATTGACGACATCTTCAAGGTGCGGTCACGCTCTTACTTCGCCGCCAAGTCCCCTACTCATCTCCTTCCCACCTCACCGCCTCACCCGCAGCGCCCGCCCTTGCCAAAGTCCGGCGCAGGCACAAAGCGCAAGCTCGACGCACCCGTCCTCGACCCAGAGTCGTACAAGTCTGCACGCCTCGACACCCCCAACGGGTCGGCCTCCTCGGCGGGCGCAGACGCCAAGGGCAAGGGCCGCGCCGTCACCATCCAGGACGGCTCCGACGACGACGACGAGGGGGACGACCGGGGCGAGTTTGCACCTGGGCAGGACGCAGACTACTTTGCCGAGGAGGACGAGGACGGCAGGTTCTTGTGCGTGCTCGGCCTACTTGCTCCTCCCGCCGATTCCCGCTGACCCGGATTCGCATCGGACCTCTGCAGCGGCGGTGGGCTGAGCAACGTGCAGAAGCAGGTGCTCAACATCATGGAGACGTCCGGCAACGAGGAACAGCTGCCAGGGGAGGACTTGACGCCTCAGAGCGTGCGCAAGGCTCTCCTCGCACTCGAAAAGGCCGTCAACAAGAACCGCGACCTGCGCACAAAGTACCCGACCGACCCTGAAAAGTGAGTGGTGCCTCGCTCGAAGCGCATAGGCGAGACGCTGACCAGGAGCATGCACCCCGCGCAGGTTCGTCGACTCCGAGTTCAACCTGCTCGAGGCGCTCCGTTCCCTCTTCCTCCTCTCGACCAACCCGGCCATGACGTACCCCATTCTGCTCGAGAACTCGACGCCCAACACGCTCGCCGACCTGCTCTCGCACGAGAACCTGGACGTGCCCGTCGCTGTCGTCGAGGTGCTCGAGGAGCTGCTCGACCCGGAGGACCTCGAGGACGACGGCGAGGAGGACGAGGACGAGGCGGCGATCGAGGCCAAGCGCGCGGCGATGAAGTCGCTGCTGGATGGGTTGGTCGAGGCGGGCGTTGTCGAGCTCGTCGTTGCGCAGCTGCAGCGCCTCAACGAGGAGGACGAGGGCGAGCGCAACGGAGTCTTCCACACCTTGAGTGCGTCCACTTCCACTTTACGGTTCAGCAGACTGCCGCTGACCTAGTCACGCGCCACAGGCCTGATCGAGAACCTCATCACCCTCACCCCTCAACTCGCCTCGCCGTTCCTGTCGCCGAAGTCCTCCTTCCTCTCGTTCCTCGTCAAGCGCCTCGGGGAAGACAAGAAGCCCGTCGAGTACGACCAGAACCGGTTTTACGCCGCAGAGATGCTCGCGCTCGTGCTGAGCCTGCCGCCCGAGGTCGTCGAGGGGGAGAACGAGGCGAGGCAGCGCGTCGGGACGGAGGGGTGGGTCGACGCCCTGCTGAAGGTGCTCTCGGTGCGTCACGCTCGTTTGTTTTGCCGTCTGGGTCAAGTTACCAAGCTCACTCGAGTACCCTTGCCCCGCCAGGTCTACCGCAAGAAGGATCCCGCCTCGAGCGACGAGGTCGAGTTCATGGAAAACTGCTTCGACGCGCTCTGCTCCGCGCTCTCCTCCCCGACCCCGGCACCTTCCGCACCCGACGCGCCGGCCGTCCACCCCGTCAAGACGGCCTTCCTCGACGGCGAAGGCGTCGAGCTCCTCGTCCTCATGCTCAAGGCCAAGAACCTGTCTCGCACGCGCGCGATCAAGGCGCTCGACCATGCGCTGCAGGGGCGGGAGGGCGCGCCGCTGTGTGAGCGGTTCGTCGAGGCGCTGGGGCTCAAGACGCTCTTTGCGGTGTTCATGGGCAGGGTGCGTGGCCTCTCTCTCTCTCTCTCCCTCCTGTCTTTCACCCGTCTCGAGCTGACCTCACCAATCTGTCATCCTCAGAGCGAAGGCGGCAAGAAGAA
The DNA here is from genome assembly GCA_006352295.1 of Rhodotorula diobovata. Classification (NCBI taxonomy): domain Eukaryota; kingdom Fungi; phylum Basidiomycota; class Microbotryomycetes; order Sporidiobolales; family Sporidiobolaceae; genus Rhodotorula; species Rhodotorula diobovata. The sequence continues at coordinate 35,278 of SOZI01000125.1, read as the reverse complement.
GAAGAGCGTCGCGACGACGCACGAAGACACGGAGCACATGCTCTCGCTCCTCTCGTCCCTCTTCACGTCGCTCCCCTCCGACACCCCGCTCCGCATGCGCCTCCTCGCCAAATTTGTCGAGTCCGACTACGAGAAGGTCGACCGGCTGTGCGAGCTGCGCGAGGAGCTCGAACGGCGCATCGAGCGCGGCGTGGACCCGGCCATCGCGACAGAGATGGACGAGGACGAGTTGTACCTCGAGAAGCTCGACAATGGCTTGTTTGCACTGCAGCTGGCCGACTATGTCGCCGCGTGGGTGTGCATGGAGGACGACGGGGTGCGTCGGCTTTCCCCCCCTCCGGAGCCTCGTTCTCATCCTCGCTCTTCACGCACTCACGCCGACCCCACACAGGCCCGCGACCACCTCAAGATGCTCCTGTCGCGCCGGGACAAGTCGCTGCGCGACATCGTCGCCGTCCTGGACGAGTACCGCGACAACATTGGCGTCGACGACGACTTGCCGGAGGACGCGCCGCCGAGCGAGGGCGAGGAGCGCAGGGCCATCCTGGATCAGCTGGCGAGGTACCTCGAGAGTGTGGCGTAGCCGAGTGGGCGCAATGTCGTTGGGCAGCAACGCCGAGTGCGAGCGCGCGGTCGGCGCGGGACGAGGAGGGAGAGGGCGGGGCGGGGCTGCTCCTTTCTGCCGCGACCCGTGCTGGCGGGAGCATCGCCTGAGAGAACGCTTCTCGACAACAGGGCGCGTGTGTGTATTTGCTTTGACCCGCGATGAGGGCGATTTTCGGGCGCGACGCCGAATGTGGGGGGCGACGGTCGGACGTCGGCACCTCCTCCTCTCGTTCGCTTCACACTCCAGTCTCGCCTGACAGTCAGGAACACCCGAAAAGTACAGGCGCACAGCTCTGCGCTCTCTCCCTCCCCGCTCCCCGCTTGACCGCCTTGCGCCCTCGTCGCTGGGCCCCGCCGCACCGCCACCCCCGGCCCTCTTCTCGTCCTCATCTCCTTTCCGCTCTCGCTCCCTCTCTTCGCCACAAGATGCCCTGGGCGTACGCTGTGCCACTCGGCGTAGGCCTCGTCGCCGTCGCAGCAGTCGCCGTCATCCTCATCGAGGTCGTCCCCGCCGTCCTCGAGGAACGGCGCTCCGCTCGCTCCCGCCGCCGCGACAGGGGTCCGCGACGCTTGGCGAAACCTGTTCGCCACAGGGCAGAGACGCCGCCGCCCGCTTATGACGGTGTCGACATGCAGGAGGGTGCGAGGACAAGCGGCGTCGAGATACCCGAGGGCGGATGGAGGTACGAGGTGCGCAGGAGGAAAGGCGCCGCGGCGGCCGCCCGCAAGAGCGGCGACACCGACGATGTCCGTCTCTCTTTCCTCGAACCGGCTCATCTTGATCAACGCGACACTTACTCGCGCATCGTCGCGCAGGAACGATACCGCCTCGAGCCGCTCCCGCACGCCGAGCCTCAGCACGTCCTCGGCGAGTCGTCCGTCGCCGAGTCCGACTTTGCGCTCAGCACGCACGACGACAGCGACGACGAGGTGCCGCTCTCAAAGCTCACGGCGTCGCACGTCGCGCCCGAGGTGTCGACGCCGGCTCGCTCGCACTCGCGCGCGGCGTCGGACTCGGCGCCTCCTTCCGAGCCGGGCACGCTGCCGTTCGTGTCGCCGCCGCTGTCGACGTCGTCACAGCTCGAGGAGCCAGAGAACGTCGTCATCACGTCGACGCCACCACCGGCGACTGTCGAGGCCAAGGAGGACCCCTTCGCAGACGCCGCCGGTCCGGTGCAGCCGCAGCCCCTCCCCGACATCTCCTCGCCCCTCGAGACGTCCTCCCCTGCCCTCTCCCTCGCATCGTCCTTCGCGCCCATCTCCCCCGACTCGGCGGCGCACGCCCCGCTCCCGCTCAAGCACGACTCGCCCGCGAGCGTCGGCGGGTGGGTCCTTCCCAGCCCCGCGCCGTCCCTCGCCGCGACGCTGAGCGACGACGACGGGTGGTCCCGCCTCAGCGACGAGGAGGACGAGTGGCGCGAGGTGGGCGGGCCGGCGACGGAGGCGGGAGGTGGTCTGCAGCTCGAGGAGATGGGGGCGACGCCGTGAGGGGGGCAGGCGAAGTGTGCAGGTTAGGCTGAGCGGTTTTGAAGGTTGTACCACTATGCAGTGTCCTCTCTCTCTTCTCTCTCACCGTGTCGCACCACGTCAGAGCAGGAACAGAGTTGATAGTCCATCTCGCCTCGTCGCCTCCTCTTGTACATCCTCCGCCCCCCTACCTAGTCTACAGCCCGAGCCGGCTCGCCATCCTCCTCCCCACCGGCGCACCATGCTCCCCAAACCGCTTCGCACTCCCACTCGCCAACCCCTGCTTCATCAGCCTCCCGCGCTCGCGCCTCTCCCTCTCCCTCTCCCTATCCCGGTCCCTCTCGCGCTCGTCCCGCTCGAACTGCGCATCGTCAGCCTCGCGCTGCGACCCGCGCGCATCGAAGCCCGTAAAGCCCGAGGGTCCCTCGCGCGAGAGGAGCTGCGAGGGCGAGAGGCGGTATGGAGTCGAGGCGGGGGAGGTCGGAGAGGGGGAGGAGAGGTCCGGCCGCGGGCGCAAGGCCGAGTGGGCGGAGGAGGACGAGGGGGAGAGGGCGTCGCGCCCGTCGTAGGCGTACGGCGTCTGGTACTGACGCGAGTATGCGCCGTGCTGGCGGCGGTAGGGCGCCGTGTCGGCCGACAGCGCCGGGGACGAGACGGTTGTCCTGCCCGTCGAGCGCGATGGCGCCGCCGCCGCCGCCGCCGTCGGCGCCGAGACCATCGTGCGACTGCCGCCTGCAGCAGCGCGGTAAGGCTCCCTCGTCTGCGCGGACGGCGGTGCCGATCCCGCCGGCGCGACAGACGAGACGCGCGTGCGCGAGCTGTGCCCGCCCGTCGACGAGGGTCCGTACCGCGACGAGGCGCCGTCGTCATCGTCGTCGTAGTCTTCGTCGGACGAGGCAGAGAGGTCGTCTGACGACTCGTCGCCCGAGAAGGGGTACGACCCGCCCGTGCGGGAGAACGAGTGTCGCTTCGTGATTGTCTGCGGCGCAGGAGGCGGCGATGGCGTGGGGGACGGCGACGGTGAGCGGTCGAAGCGCCGGCGGTCACGCTCGTAGCCGCGCATGCGCCCGTTCTCGGGCTCCGACTCGGACGCCTCGCCGCCGCGTTGGCGACCCGACTCGACCGGGCCCGAGCGAGCGTCGTCGACCTCTGACCCTGACGCAGTGAGGTACCCGCTCCTCGCGCGCCTGAGCCCGCTCGCGGGGCGCGACAAGTCGCCCTCGTCCGAGCTCCCGACGCTCGAAGGCGGTGGGACGCACCTCTGCTGCGCTTGCGAGATGGGCGCGCCCCCGTACGACGACGCCGGTTTGACGGGCTGAGGGCGGAAGGGCACATTCGAGCGATCGTAGGCGTACGGGTAGGCGGGCGTGCCAGCAGAGAGCGGCGACGGGATGGGCGGAAGGGCCGAGTGCGGCTGCGCAGGAGGGACATGCAGAGCCGGGCGGCGTGCGTCCCGGACGGCCGGCGCAGCACCATGTGCGGCGCGGGGCTCGTGCTCGTACGAGTCGCGGCGCAAGGAGCGAGGCGCATGGTCTGATTCGTGGCTGTGGGCATGACGCGGCGGCTCGTGATGCCGGAAAGCGTCGACGGCCTTGTGCTCGATGCGCTCGACATCGTCTCTGAGCTCATCGAGGAGGCGGCGGCCCCGGCGGTGCTGCTGTTGCCCGTCGCGGTTCTCCTGACGATCTTCGCGGGCGCTCGATGAGGGCGAGACGAGAGCGCGCGCGGTCGACGGGCTGGCGACGGCCGAGCGGACACGGCTTGTTTTGTGCTCGGCCGGCTCGACGGGGGCCGCGTTGACTGCGATGGGACGCGTTAGCTCGAGTCTTCCAGATCGAGCAGAGTGAGGGAAAGACGCACGAGCGGCGTTGAGCTTCGCTAGGCGGTGAACCGGCCCATCACCTTCTGACTCGCTGCGAACGGTCAGGCGAGACGAGGGCCGCGACGGAAGCTCAGACGCCTCCGTGTCGCTCTCGACATGCGGCCGGCGTGGCGGCGGAGCGGAAGACTCCTCCGACTCGCTCGGCTCGGCGCGCGCACGGCGAGCCTGGCGAGCGGCCTGCTTCGGCGGCGCGTCGATTGAGTCCCACTGGCGGTGGTTGCGGCGAGACGAGGTCGCGGGGGGAGGAGAAGTTTCGCGGGCCTTGTCGCGACGGCGCCTGTCGCCCTCAGACTCGACAGCAAGCGAAGGGCGGCCAGAGCGCGACTCGCGCTCATGCTTCGCCGGGCGCACATGCTCGACCTCGCTGTCCGATCCGTCTTTGCGGCGCCGGTCGGCGTCCTTCGGATCGGAAGACCTGGTCGACCGGTAATGCACCTTGTCCTCGACCTTGGCCTCGACCTCGTGCGCACCCGAGACCATCTTGGCGACCGAGTCGCGCAGCCCGCGAAGGCCCGACTCGACCGTCGCCGAGACGGACATGGCGCGCTGACGAACGGGGGGACGCGCGGGCCCTGCTTCGTCATCGAGCTCCGAGGGCGACTCGACGTTCGAAGAGCCGTGGTGACGATGGCGAGAGGAGCGGACGCGAGCGCGGTCGGGCTCGGCAGGCTCGACCCGCCGACGGGAGGCGGGAGCGGGGAGCGCCTCGCTGTCGGAAGCAGAGCGCGAAGGCGAGCGGCGACGAGACGACGCGCGAGGTCGCTCTGCGCGCGACCGCTCGGAGTGGCTACGCCGCTCACGGTCTTCCCTGATGGCGACGTCACGCTTCTCGCTCGCCTTGTCGTCGCGCTCTTTGTGCTTGCGCTCGTCCTCCGCGCGTTCAATCACCCTGCGCTGCGTGCGCGCCTGGCTCGCCTCGGCAGCGTCGTGCTGCGCCTCGGCGTCGGCCCGCGCAGCCCGCCTCGCCGCACGTGCAGCGCGGCGCTTCATGCGCTCCTCCTTGCGCTTGAGACGCGCCTCATCCGTCTCGACCTCGGCCTCGAGCACCTTCTCCTCAACCTCGCCGACGACGAGCTCACCCTCGGTCTTGACCAGCGCGGCTACGCTCTTGATCCACCCGCCGAGCACGTCCTTGGCCGTCTGCTTTGGCGGAGCAGGGGACGGCTGGGCGACGACGGCGGGATCGAAGCCCTCGTCGCGCACGCGAGGGCGACGTGCGCTGCGGTCCTTGACCGCCGCGCGCCGCTTGGCCTCGAGGAGAGTCGTCTCGCCGCCGGCGGGGATGTCGAGCTCGTGGTCGTCGAGGTTGCCACGCACGAGGGTGTCGTCATCCGAATCGTCGCGACGGTGGCGGTTGCGCGAGACCGACCGCCAGGACGGGGTACGCTCGAGCAGTGGGGCAGAGGGCGTGGGAGCGGGAGCGGGAGTGGGGCGGACGGAGGAGCGTCCGCACCGGACCGGTACAGCGGCCTCGACGTCGCTCTCGGCCTGATGCGCACGCTTGGGGCGAGGAGGCGACGAGCGGGCGCGACGCGTCTTCTCGCGAGGCGGGGGAGAAGGCGAGCGCGAAGTCGACCGGGGGCGACGAGGCGAGTCACCTTTGCGCTCCTTGTCGACGGGGCGGGAGGAGCGGGCTGAGCGCGAGACACGTTCCGTAGGCGGTGGAGACGGCGAGCGCGACCGGGAGCGGCTCGATGAGCGGCCGCGTGTCTTGCGGCGCACCGACTCAACCTTGGCCCGGTCCACCTCGGCCTCAACGCGGCGACGACGCGGCGGAGGCGAAGCGGAAGGGGAGCGACCGAGGGCCTTCGCGTCCACGGGCGAGGGAGAGCGCGGCTTGCGGGACGAGCGGGAGGGCGCAGTCCTCGTCGGCGCCGGCGAGGGCGAGCGGGACGGGTCACTGTCCTCCTGCGGCTGACGACGCCGGCTCCTCTGCCGTTGGTTGCCTTGCGTGGGCTCCGTACGCCTCGACGAGCGAGCCGGGGGCGCCGGTGATGGCGACCTGCTCGACGCGGGCGACTGGTCCTCGCGCGCTTGGTTGTCTGGCTCAGGGAAGGGCGAGCGGGCGCGGCGTGCCGAGCGGGAAGACCTCGCCTGAGGCGGTGGAGGGGGAGAAGGAGATGGAGATGGAGTAGGGCTGGGCTGCGCTGGGCGAGAGGAGGGACGGCCTAGGGGCCTCGACTTGACAATGATCGGGTGCGCCGGCTTGTGGAGGTCGACGTCCGGGTCCTCTGCGTCGTCGCTCTGCTCGTCGACCGAGCGCTCGCGTTGGCGAGCCGAGCGTGAGCCTCGCTGCGGTGCTGACGGGGACAATGCCGGCGGCTTGGCTTGGTCCGGCTCGACGGCGCGGCGCGACTGGCGAGTCCGCTCAGGCTCTTCGTCGGTCACCTCGTCAGACTCGACGCGTTCTGGCCTCGGCGAGCGCTTCGACCTGCTGGCCGATGCCGCAGGCTGAGGCGTCTCGCTCGGCGCAGGCCGCGGTTTCAAGAGCTCGTCAGGCCGGAAGGGCTCCTCGACGCGCTCTGCGTCCGAGTCCGGCGCAGCGGCTGGTCGGTCAAAGCGAGGACGGTCTTCGTCCTGCACTGCCCGCATTGGCGAAGGTGCGCGAGCAGCTGCAGCCGCGAGCGCCTCGGGCGTGCTGTACGGGTCGGCGCCGTCCGGGGGCGGGTCGGCCTCGTCGCCTTCGCGTGAGTACGAGATGCTGCGGTCCGTGTAGGCGTGCTGTGGGGAGACTGCGTCAGCGAAATTGCGGAGATGGAATGGCCCAGCGAGAGGGACGGACCCAGGTCGCGCAGTGCGAGTCCTCCTGGTAGACGTACAGGCTCAAATGGAGCTTCTGCGACCCGGCCCGTTCGTTAGCTGTTTCTCTGTTGGTAGAATGAACAGAGCGGAACGTACGGGGTCGCCGACCGACCTCGCCCAGTTCTTGGTGCACAGGACGTACATGCCTGCGTCGCCCTCGCGCTCGTGGACGACGTCGTGCACGTACGTCCCCTCGGGGAAGTTCTGCTGCAGGTACCTCACGACACCTTCTCGCTGGACGTCACTCGCAAGCGTGTCGTGGAGCGAGTCGCGGGCCGGGTCGACCTCGTGGGACCAAGGCAGACTCGCCGCGACCGGCGGCGGGCGGCCGCTGGCAAATTTGAGGTGCAGGAAGCGGCTCATGCGAGCAGGCTTGTCGGTTGAAGGAGTTGCAGATCGGGAGAAGAGAGACGAGAGGCGCTTCTTCGACGAGGAGCGGGCGCGTGCGGACACTGCGACTCACGGCCGTCAGTGGGGCGTGCGCGGCGACAGAGAGAGCAGAGGCGAGACGCACTGCACTGGAGGGTATTCTCACGCCTTGGCCGAGCAAATGAGGGGAGGAAGAGAAAGGGAGACAAGGGAGCGAGCAGACCGAGGGGAGGGCCGGGCACTCCACGGACGGCGAGGCCCCTGCGAAACAGGAGACTCGGGGCAAGGGCGCGTGCGGACAGGACGCACGGACGCGAAGGCACGCGGACGGGATTTGGAGACGTCCGTCGGTGCCGTCGGTCTCCTCGAACGAAACACCGCGAACAAGCGAGCAGATGACGGGAGGGGCGCGCAGCGGCACGACAGGCGCTTCCGCAAGAGTGCAACCCCGCTGAGCGGCGTCAGCACGGTGGCGTAACGAGGTGCAATGCGGATGCGTGTTGTGCCTGTCTAGCTCTATAGGCCTGCGGGGACCGTGTTGCTGTGCTCTGGGTCGTGCAGACGAACGAGCCGCTCAAGCTCTTTAAGGTACTGGTCCTCCGAATGAGGGTCGAGCTTGCGGACGGCGTTTGCGAGGTTGTACACGTACTCCTGTGGCGTGCGTGCGTCGGCGCGGCGTGAGATCGAGGGGAGGAGCCAGGAGAGGGGAGGTCGAAAGGGGGCAGTGAACGCACCTTGTTTGGGCCCGACGGTCCTGCCGTATGGGCGATGTGCCGTGCCAGCTGCTCCATCGGCTCGCCACCTCCGAAGCTGGGGTTGTGCGTCTCGCCGACGTAGACCTTGACCTGCAGCTCGAGGTCAGTGTCGAGGTCGGTGCGGCAGCAGAGCAGACGAAAGACGCACCCCCGCCTCGACAACCATCTCTCGCCCGTCAGTATCCACGCCGTAGACGTCTACAGACCGCAGGGTATAGCCGTCCTTCTCGCGATGGTCCAAGTACGCCCACACCTCGTCGCTGCGATCTTGCGGCACGTAGTACACGCACCCCCAGACGTGGTGCGAGCCAAGCGGGTCATCCTTGCGGTGCTCTTCCCAGTCCTGCTCACTCACGAGCGTCACGACTGCGATCGTGGACGAGTGTCAAAGGGAGGACAGCGGGCGGCGAGGGGGCGCGACGCTCGCGAGGGACGAAGCGTACCTCGGCCTGGCCTTTCTGGCGTTCCACGGTGGTCGTGCGACTTCTGTGCGAAGCGTCGGACAAAGCCCTTGATGTAGCCGGCCTTGCTCTCGAGGCCGTGCGGTGGAGGTTTGAAAATCAGGCTGCCGTACCCAAAGACGGCGCTCATGGCTGTCGCAGAAAGAGTCAGCGTGTACTCTGCGAAAGCTCGCGTGGTCCCTGCCCATCTCCAAGCGAGGATGGACCACGAACGAGCCTCATCAGTTTGACGCCCTCCCCCCTCCCCTCTCACCCCAAGAGGGATTTTGCGAAGGAGAGGCCGCGCACCTGCGTCGAACGCACTAACGCACTAACAAGCTCCGGGTGTTGGTCTCGTCGCCGTTCGTCTGCCGTTGTGGCCGTGCGAAAGTGACCTCGTCCAGGGAAGCGAGGAAGCGGCTCGTCGTTCCTTTGGGGGCGGTGGAGCGTGCAAGCTGACGCTATAGCCGAGAGCACAGACTCGTATGAAGTGCGGCGGGAGCAACAAACGCCGCAGTAGTGTCGTAGCAGGACCGCGTTCTCGTCTCTCTGCGTGGGACCGACCGTCACTTCCTGAGTCCGCGCTCCCCCCCTTCGGGACTACGTACGGCTCACCGCTCGGCAGCGGACGGGTGCTTGCCATGCGCGCACTCTGGTCCGCCTGATCGAACGCTGCTGTTCAGTCTTTCGAGCCGCGCACGCAGCCGTTCGCCGAGGACCGGCCTCGCTCCTTCTCCTCGGGGCTCGCCTCGCGACTGACCTGACCGACGCTCGCGTGTCTCGCCGCAGCGGCTCAAGCTCGCGTGTGACATTCGCACACTCGATCGACCGACCACAGCTCGAGCCGGGTGCGCAGAGCGAGCTTGAACCGAGCGTTGCAACCCCCCCTCGCGCGCGTGGACCTGCGTGGACCGGCGAGGATATTTTGGCTTGTCGAGCTTGTCTTCCGCCCGCGTGACGGCGCACGGCCGTCAACAACTGCTGGCAGGCTCACGGCGCGACGGCATTGCGGTGCTGCGAGGAGCGGACAAGTCGCCGCTGTCTTCTTCTGTCCGCGGCTCCGGCCCTTCCTTCCTCAGCATCTTCCCCGGAGCGCGGTGGCGACCGATCGCCCGGATGTTTCGGCCGCGGGTCCCACGAAGGACGTCGGTGCGGGGTATCAGATGGGCTCGCGTTCGCCGTGCGTGCCCCTCGTGAGGACTCGGGATCAAGCTTTTTCGCAGGGTCGCCCTCGGTGGTGGGCTCTCTCTTCCTTCTTTGCTTCTGCTTCGTACCTTCGCCTTCGTCAATCATGTCCGTTCCCTTCGTTGGGCCAGCTGTGGCACAGGCCAATGTACCGTTCGAAGGCGACTCGACGCCCGAGGACAAGCGCTCTCTCAGCGACGTCGAGCCCCAAGTCGCTGAGTTCAAGTCGCACGGCGTCAAGCGCATCGAGGCGATCAACTCGCAGCTGACGACCTTCTGGCGAGGCTGGCTGTGGGTCGGTGCGTTCGCCGTCTCCCTCCTCTTGTCAATCTCCTCCCAAGAACGCGACCCTCGCTGACGATATACGACGAAACCAGCCGTGTTCCTGCTCTCGTACTGCTACTCGCTCGACGCGACGGTGCGTGGTACGCTCCAAACGTACGCGACGGCGTCGTTCGAGCAGCACTCGCTCTTGTCGACCGTCAACGTGCTCAAGAGGTGCGCGGACCTTTTCCCAACGCAGGCTGGCTCATCGTAGGGTTGCGCAGTCACCGTGGAGCTTGACCTGACCGGTGGCACATTCGCAGCATCATCGCCGCGGCGTGCTACCCACCCTACGCCAAGCTCGCCGACACTTTCGGCCGTGTCGAGATGGTCCTTTTCAGCGTGGTCATGGTGCGTCAGGGACTTTCTCTCCGCAACTCTTCGACCTGCACAAAAGCTTTCTCGGAACACCTCTGACCCGTACAACTTGCTGACGTAACCGCGGTTGCAGTACGTCGTCGGCACCATCGTCGAGGCGACGTCGACCAACGTTCAAGGCTTCGGCGGCGGCGCCGTCCTGTTTCAGTTTGGCTACTCGGCCGCCATTCTCATGATGGAGGTTGTCATCTCGGACCTCACGTCGCTGCGAAGCCGTCTCCTCTTCTCGTACATCCCCGGTGCGCAAATCGCTGCCTCTCCCTGCGGCGCCCAGCTGACACCTCCTTCGCCTTGTTCCTGCGGATAGCGCTTCCCTTCATCATAAACTGCTGGGCGAGTAGCAATCCCTCCCCTCCCGCGCTTCCATCGAGGTCCTAACGCTCTCGCCCTGCAGGCCAGCGCGAACGTCGTCGACGCGATCGTCGCCAACACGACCTGGCAAGTCGGTATCGGCGTCTGGGCGGCGGTGTACCCCTTCTGCGCACTCCTCGTCGTCATCCCTTTGGTCGTCGCCTCCAGGAAGGCCAAGCGGGCTGGCCTTCTCGACGCCTACACGTCGCCGTACCAGCAGCTCGGCTTCAAGGGCCTCTGCGTGCACCTCTTCTGGGAGATTGACCTTGTCGGAGCTATCCTGGTACGTCTCGTTTCGCTCTGGAGCGGCAGTGCGCGCCTCGGGAGTCCCTGCCTGAGGCCGGAAGCCGGTGAACCTGTCGTCAAGGAAGGTCATGGTCGTCCGACCCGGCAGTTCCTTGCGCAGGCTCCACTGCTCGACGTCCTCAATAGCTTGGCATCGAAATGGGCTTGTGCGCTGACGCATTCGACACCGCGCCTGCAGACCATCGCCGTCCTCGCCCTCATCCTCCTGCCGTTGACGCTTGCCGGCGGCGTCTCGTCCTCCTGGAAGGCGGCACACAACATCGCCATGCTTGTCATCGGCGTCGTCGTCTGCATCCCGCTCTTCGTCGTCTGGGAGGTCAAGTTTGCGCGTGTGCCGCTCTTCCCCTTCGCCCTCATGCGCACCCGCACCGTCCTCGGGTGCCTGGGAATCGCGTTCCTCCTCAACGCATGCTGGTACATGCAGGGGGACTACCTCTACAGTGTGCTCCAGTTCGCCGCCAACGAGAGCGTGCTCAGCGCGACTCGCATCACCTCGAGTGCGTCGATTCCCTGCCCTGCTCGTTCTCGGTCGGTCCCGGGCCTTGTTGACCCGTTCCTCGCGCAGTGTACTCGTTCGCGTCGGTCATCACGGGAACCCTTGCGGGCTTCTTCGTCCGCTTCTACTTGCGCCGCCTCAAGCCTCTGATCCTCACCGGCATTGCACTCTTCATCGTCGCGTTCGGCCTTTTGATCCGCTACCGTGGCGGTTCCGGCACGCACGACGGCATCATCGGCGGTCAGGTTCTGCTCGGTATTGCGTACGTCGCCTCTTTCCCTCGACTCCGGGCTGAGACCTCGCCTGACCACTGCCCCTGCAGCGGCGGCCTGTTCCCGTACTCGGCGCAGGCCCTGATCCAGACGCAAGGCAGCCACCAGCACACCGCCATCCTTCTCGCAACTTACCTCGGTGCGTTGAGAGCGGGCGCCCCGTTGCCTGGCGGTCGCTGACTCTGGTCTCCCGCGCTGCTCGCAGCCATCTACAGCGTCGGTTCCTCTGTCGGCAACTCGATCAGCGGGGCGATCTGGACGCAGGTCCTTCCCGGTCAGCTCGAAAAGGCTCTCCCGAACAACGCAACGGCCGTCGCTTTGTGGTACGGCTCGCCGTTCGTCGCCATGGCCGAGCCCGAGTACGCGTGGGGCGAGCCCGCTCGCATGGCCGTCGTCGAGGCCTACAGGCATGTCCAGGTGCGTCCGTCCGCTAAGCGGCTGCCTTTGACCTGAGCCGTCCGCCCGCTCACGCTTGTGACTCGCACAGAAACTGCTCTGCATCACGGGCATCTGCATGGCGGTCCTGCTCCTCGGCTGCGGGCTCATCGTGCGCGACCCCGTCCTCGGCACCGAGCAGTCGCTGCCAGCGCCCGCTCGCGAGGACAAGAAGGCTGCGCGCGTCGAGGCTTAGGCGTTTCGGATGCCGCTCGGGGCGCTCGAAGTGGGGAGGAGGGCCGAACTTTAGAGGCTTTGTGTACATGGCCGCGGCCCGTTCTAATCGCGTTTCTCATTGTTCTAGCCGCGTACTCGAGCGCACCGCAAGCTTGCGAGCGAGCACGCCTTCCCACGACTCGCCCGACTCTAAGTCGGCCGGCCTTCCCAAACTCCGTTTGCTCCTTCCTCACTCACACGCCCCAGCATGAAGGGGCTCGCCAGCTCCTCGGATGACGAGGAGAAGGTCAAACGCACTGCTGGCGTCCGTCTTCGCCGCAATCGCTCATTCGCCGACCGCGAGGCGCGCCCCCACCACTACACGAGCCGAAGGATCTCGCTCGCCCTCCTCGCCGTCGCCGCAGGGTGCGCCTTGATTGCGCTGTACCAATCGCAATCTACCAAGGATGGCCCTGCGCTTGCCTCGCGGTCCCTCGCTTCGCTCAGTGAGGACGAGCGCACCGCGTGGTCCGAGGTCGTCGACCGGTGCGAGGACCTCCACACGCCGCCCGGCGTGCCAGAGTCGTTCTGGCAGAGGCGCGAGAATGACCGCTTCGCTGCAGTGCGTGCACGAGCTCTCTCTTTCGGGCTTCGAGACTCGCTGACCCACCCCACCCCCCGAGCAGGGCACCTCCCCCACTCTGATCCGCAATGCGACTGTCTGGACCGGCGAGGACGACGGCAAGCAGGTTCTGTACAACCACGACGTGCTGCTCGACCGCGGACTCGTCGTCAAGATCGGCGAAGACATCATGCTCGACAAGGGCGACTCGCGCACGAAGGTCGTCCAGGCGCACGGCAGCTGGCTGACCCCGGGGATCTTCGACATGGTGAGCGGCACGCGATGCGGAACAAGCTAGCCTGTCCAACAACGCCCGCGAGGCGTCGCTGCGTTCCTCCGCAGTCTCGCTGACCCGCTTCTTCTCGCGACGCACACAGCACTCGCACATCGGCGTCGACTCGCTTCCTGCTCTCTCTGGCGCGTCCGACACGAACTCGGTCGCCGGTGCTGTCCTCCCACACCTGCGTTCGCTCGATGGGATCAACGGCCACGACCTCGCCTTCCGCCGCGTCGTGTCCGGAGGCGTCACGACTTCGCTCATCCTGCCCGGCAGTGCCAACAATGTCGGCGGGCAAGCCTTCGTCATCAAGCTCCGCCCGACTGCAGAGCGTACCATCGACTCGCTCGTGCTCGAGATGCCCTGGAACGTCAAGCTACCTTCGGGCGAGCGCAGGAAGCGCGGCGACCCTCCGCGCTGGCGGCACATGAAGAGTGCGTCTACCGGTGCCCTCATTCCGTCTCGCTCGCCCTGACGACTCGCACCGTAGACGCCTGCGGCGAGAACATCCGCCGAGTCTACGGACAGACCCGTCTCGACCTCGCCTGGAATTGGCGCTCGAACCTCGACAAGGCGCGCTCGCTCAAGCAGAAGCAGGACAAGTTCTGCTCGCGCGCACTGGCCGCTGCGCAGTCTGGTCGCGCTCTCGTCGACCAGAGCGGCGAGCAGGAGAACTTCCCGGACGACCTGCAGCTCGAGGCGCTCGTTGACGTCCTCCGCGGCAAGGTCAAGGTCAACACGCATTGTTACGAGACTACCGATCTCGATGGGTACATCCGCCTCACGCACGAGTTCCAATTCCCGGTCGCAGTGGTGCGTCGCCGCTTTCACACACTCCCCAAGCCTGAGCTGACTCTCGTAACGCGCATGCAGTTCCACCACGCCCACGAGACCTACCTCGTTCCTGACCTGCTCAAGCAAGCATGGCCCGGCAACGGCACTGCGACGCCTGCCGTCGCCCTCTTCGCGACGAACGGGCGGTACAAACGCGAGGCGTGGCGCGGGAGCGAGTACGCCGCCAAGATCCTGAACGAGCAGAACATCTCCGTCATCTTCAAGTCGGACCACCCAGTGACCGACTCGCGGTACCTCTTGTACCAGGCCCAGCAAGGCCACGATTTCGGCCTGCCTGCGAACAAGGCCCTCGCGTCCATCACGACCGTGCCCGCCGTCACCGCCGGTCTCTCTCACCGCATCGGCTTCCTCCGCCGCAACTACGACGCCGACGTCGTCCTCTGGTCCTCTCACCCGCTCTCGCTTGGCGCCACCCCGCAGCAAGTCTGGATCGACGGCGTCGCCCAGCTCGCCGAGTCGTTCCCGCCCGCCTCTCCCGGCGAGGACGAGACGGCGCGCAGGAACGGGCCGCCGCAGGCGAGCTTGCGCGAGGATTACGACCCGACGAGGGAGCAGGAGGACGACGGGTTCGACTGGCTCAACCCGGGCGAGACTGAGCACCGCAAGAAGCCGGAGCTTGTTGAGCGGGTCAAGTTCACCAACGTCGGCGAGGTACTGCTCAAGGACGGCAAGCAGTCGGGGCTTGCGTCGCTCGCCCAGGCGGAGGGCGTTCGTGCGCCGTTCGAGGTCGTCGTCGACGACGGCAAGATCGTCTGCCTGAGCGAGAGCTGCGGGACCGCCCTCGGCGTCAAGACTGTCGACCTCAAGAATGGCAGCCTCCTGCCCTCGCTCGTCACGTTCGGCTCTGCACTCGGCCTGACCGACATCATTGCCGTGCGTCGTTCGTTCTCGCGCCCCCCCTTCGCTCTGCTGAGACGCCTTCTCCCCGCCGCCCGCAGGAAAAGTCGACGACCGACGCGCCTGCGTTCGACCCCCTCCTCGACGGCAAGCTCTCGTTCGCGCAGCAGCAGTACGGCCCTCGCGTATCGGTGCGCGCACTCGACGGGCTCAGCCTCGGCGGCAAGCAGCTCAAGACGGCCGAGGAGAACGGGGTCGGCAAGGCGATCACGGCCCCGCTCGGCAAGGGCTTCTTGTGCGTCCTCGCACGGACCCCCTTCCCGTATGAAGTCGTCCGCTGACAGTCGCATCGACGATGCAGCCGCGGCGTGAGCGTCGCGTTCCGCACGGGCGCAGCTCATGGTGCACTCGCTGTTAGCCGCCTCTTTCGTGGCTCTCGCTGACCCGACCCTCTTCCGCAGTGCTCGAGAAGGGCGCACTCGTCAAGGAAGCTGCCGCCCTCCACGTCGCCGTCGGTATGTCTCTCGCGCCCGCACCCCGCTGCTCATCTCTCCTGACCTGCTCGCTCCCGGACAGGCCACTTTGGCAGCGCGGCTCCCGTCGCCATCGAGGTTGCCGAGCTGCGTGCGCTGCTCCTGGGCGGGGTGACCGCCCCCAAGGACGACGACGGCCACGAGTGGGCCCCTGTCGACCACTTTGCCGAAGTCGCAAAGGGCAAGCTGCCGCTCGTCGTGCGCGCTCACAAGGCCGATGTGATCGCTTCGCTCATCCGCCTCAAGGAAGAAGTCGAGCACGCGGGCGGGACGACGCAGCGCTGGGTCATGTGCGCTCCCCTCACCTCTCCC
The DNA here is from genome assembly GCA_006352295.1 of Rhodotorula diobovata. Lineage (NCBI taxonomy): Eukaryota > Fungi > Basidiomycota > Microbotryomycetes > Sporidiobolales > Sporidiobolaceae > Rhodotorula > Rhodotorula diobovata. The sequence continues at coordinate 19,618 of SOZI01000125.1, read as the reverse complement.
CTTTCTGCGTGTCTCTCGCTGACGTCGCTCCTCATGTGCGCCGCAGCCACGGCGGCCAAGAAGCCCACCTCCTCGCCTCGGAGCTCGCCGCCTCCCGCATCGGCGTCATCCTCTCGCCGCCGCGCTCCTTCCCCGCCACCTGGGACGAGCGGCGCTCCCTCCCCGGCCCGCCCCTGACGCCCGACACGGCGCAGACGGTCCTCCACCGCGCGGGCGTCGTCGTCGCGCTCGGGAGCGAGGAGGAGTGGATGCCCCGGAGCGTCGTGCAGGAGGCGGCGTGGGCGCAGAGGCTGTCACGGGGGGAGGTGAGCAGGAGGGACGCCGTCGCGTGGGTGTCGACCAACTTGGTGGAGCTGTTTGGGCTCGATGACGAGCGGGAGGAGGACGCCAAGGTCGACTTTGCCGCGTTCGAGGTGCGTCCCCGTTCTTCTTCTTCTCTTTCGACACGCAGACAGCTTGACTTGAGTGCTGACCGCTCGCCGATCTGCAGCGCGATCCGTTCGAGTTTGGCTCGCGCGTGGTTGCCGTCTCGTCCGGCTCGCGCGTCAAGCTCTTCCCGTAGATGCTGTGCTCCCTGCCGCGCGTCCTCCTCTCGCTTGTGCGCAACGGTCTCTCCGTTCTCTCCGCCGCTGTCCGCCACGGAGGGTACATCCGGGCATGCTTGCAAGCAGGGGAGAGAGAGAGGGGGGGGGGGGAGAAGGAGAGGAACAGGTAGTGGTTACGAGAGAGTCTCCGGCACGCGAACGGGGGTATGTTTGACAGCGGAGCGAGGCAGATGGAACGCGGGAGGGAAGCCAAAGGGATCCATCCGCTAGGGGTTGACGCCGTTGTTGAGGCGGACGCACAGGATCGACAGGTTGTCGGTGCTGAACGACGACTGCGCGATGCCCCGAGTGGTCAGTCCCGCGCCCGCGAGGGAGAGGGAGATAAAAAAAAATTGCGAAGACGTGCGAGGGCGTGGTCGAGCAGCCTCTGCGACGCCTCTTGCGGGTCGTCGATGTCCTTGATGAGGTCGACCGCCTCCTGGTCGCTGCAGACGTCCCAGAGCTGCGCGAGGGTGCGGTGCCAAGCGGAGCATCAGCGCGCCCGTTCCGGGTACCTTTCCCCCCGAAGCGCGTCTCGCGTCTCGCGGCGCACGACCGCGACCCCCGCCCTCCACGCCACGCCAAAGAAGACAGGGAGCGGTCGAAGACGCACCCCGTCGCACGCGACGATGAGCCACTCGTCCTGCGGCCCGAGGGTCGTCTCGGTCGTGAACGGCGAGCCGACGACAAACTCCTTCATCGACGAGTCGCCGAGCGAGCGCGTGACGGCGAGGACGCCTGCGCGCGGGTGTGTCCCCCGAGTCGTGCGCGCGCGCGGTGGGTCCGTCAGCGGGGGAGTGCTCGGCACGGCAACGAGACCTCGATGAAAGAGGGCAGGGAAGGGGGCGCACCGTTGACGCGGTTGTTGAGGACGAACCCGCCGGCATCCGAGATGCGCTTGGCCTCCTTTGCGTCGCTCCCCTTGTGGTCGTACGTCAAGCGGACGGCCCTCCCCCCGCGGCTGAGGACCGCGCGCGCGTCCCCGACGTTGGCCGTGTAGAGCGTGCGCTTGGCCGCCGGCTTGGTCACGGCCGGGCCGGCAATCTCGACCGTTGGGGTCGCGACCGTGTTGCTTGGCGGAGGCGGGCTCGTCGTCGCCCCCGAGGACGCAGAGGCCGACGGGGACGACGCGGTGAAGTCGTCCGACCGCCCCGTGAGGAGGTTCTTGATCCGGCTCTTGACCTCCTGCGCGCTCCTGCGCCTGCTGTGCCCCGCAGCAGCCGCGCCGTCCTGTTCCTCCTGCGCCACGCCCGCCCCGTCCGTCTCGCCCCCGCGCCGCAGCTCGGCCAGGCCCTGCACCGTCTCGTCGCTGACCTGTGCCGTCCCGCCCTGCTGCGCCGCGCGGAGCGCCGCGCCCGTGTCGGCGACGACGCCCTGTCCCTCCTTGACCTCGACGACGTCGCTGCAGACGCCGCTCGCGTCGCCGGCGGGGCGGCCCTCGTCGTCCTCGAGCCGGAGGAAGCACGTGACGGCCGTGCAGCCCGAGTGCGTGTTGCCCCGCGCGGCGAGCTCGGACAGCTTGGTGTCGACCGTGTGGAACGTGGCGTTGAGGAGGTCTGGGATGGGTGTCACGGGCGCCTTGCGCAGGTTGTCGAGGAGGTGCTCGTGGAAGTGGTGGCCGCACCACTCGGCCGCGTGCTTGCCGGCGTGCCCGTCGAAGACGGCAAAGTAGCCTTGGCCTCCTGTGCAGCGTCACGAGTGGTCAGTCATCGTTCCCTCGACTCGGAGAAGACAGAGGCAGGGCGCACGGATGCCGCCAAAGTCGTAGATGAACGAGTGCGCACTGTCGCGGGGAGAGTGTCAGTCTCGGACCCCTCGCAGCAAGGGAAAAAGAGCGCGAGCTCACTCCTCCATGGTGCGCCGGCACTTCTTGTTGCGGTCGACGCTGACGCCGACCTTGAAGGCCGTCTCGCGCGTCTCGACCTTTGGGTGCTGGTTGACGCTGCCGTACGTGTCTGACCCTTCGGCCTGGGTCACCTCGACGACCTTTGCGTTGGGGTCGCTCATCGTGCGGGCGTGTGGTGGGCGGGCCTGTGCCGACGAGAGGGAGGGCACCGCAGTGGCTGACGAGGAGGCGGACGAGGACGACGAGGAAGAGGACGAAGAGGAGGCGGCGGGTGAGGCGGACGTGTTGACTGCGCTCACGTCAATGTGGAGTGCGGGCTGCTGCTGAGCCGGTGCACGTCCTGACGGCGACGAGAGCGAGCCAAACGAGCGGCGGGTCTGGAGCGTAATGGCGGGCGCGGTGGGGCGAGGGTGGAAACGGGCGGGAGCTGCGGGCGAGTGACGAGGTGAGTTGAGCTGGCTCTGGGAGCGGGCGGGGGTCCCCTGCTCGTTCGTCGGCGGTTGTCGGGCGTCGCTGCCATCAGTGCGGGTGGAGGACGAGGGGGAGAGGCTCACCTCGTGTCCCTCCGTGTTTGCCGGTGGGTGGCTAGTGCGGAAGCTGACGGTTGCAAGCTGAGCTCGGGGGTGCAGGCTCTAGACTGGGCGAGGGTGTGTGCAGGGTGAGGAGAGAGGGGATGTCGGGGTCGGTCAAGCGACGAGGCGAGTGGGGGGGGCAACGTCCGCTTCACGCAACGGAGACAGCGGGTCAAGCGCTTCTTGAGGGACCTTGGCTAGGTGCGACGAGAGCAGACTGCACGAGCAACCAAGGGCAAGCCAGGTGGCGACAGTCGCGAGCAGAGATGGGCCACAACCCGAGTGACGTCGCTCGTCCTCGAGCTCCCTCCTCCTCCTCGTCGTCCCTCTCACGCGGCGCAGCTCAGCTAGACAAGCTGCAACGACACTGCCATCCTCAAGCTCAAGCGGCTACTCCCCCCCCATTACCTCCTTCAAGCCATCAAGCTCGACTCTGCCTCCCCGGGCCCTCCCTCACGCTCAAGCTCCTGCTCCTCCTCCTCGCCGCTCGTGCCCTTCTTCTTCTTCTTCTTGTTCCCGCGCTTCTTCTTCTTCTTCTGCGTCGTCGTGGCCCCGCCCGTCGTCGGCGAGTCGGGCTCGCGTCCCAGCGCCGGGCTCGACGTCGTCGCAGTCGTTGTCGACTCGGCCGGCGACCTGGGCCCCGGCGTCGGCCCGTCGTCGTCACTCACCGCGACCGTCATCCCCGCCGCCTGCTGCTCTTGCTGCTCCTGCTCCTGCGACGCGACGCGCGCGGGCGCCGCCGGCCGCGGCTGGCGCTGCACGCCCGCGCCCGCCCCGACGCCCATCACGGCCGGGTGAAACGCCGGCGCAAAGACGCTCTGCGGGCCGAGCGCGCTCAGCTCGACATTGAGCGGCCTCGTCGACGGCGACGGCGTGCGCTGCTGCCCCGGGCGCGTCGCGGCGGGCGCGGGGGGTCGGGACGGCGCGGAGGGCGGGTCCTCGGGGCTGAGGCCGACGGGCGAGTCCGACGCGCTCGTGCGCGGCGTGTGGAACGTCTCGGTGGCGGAGGAGCCTGTGGGGCGTGTGCGCGAGAGGGTCAGTCGGTCGGGGAACAGGGTGGAGAGCGCCAGGTGACGCACCGCGCGAAGGCGACGTCTCGCGCGCACTGGGCTCGACGCTCGCGAGCGCGACGGCCGGCACGAGCTCGCTGCCGTCCTCGCCCGCCTCACCCTCCCCACTCGGTCCCCTGCCGGCCGTCGCCGACGCACCGGCCGCGGTCCGGCCCTCGTCGAGCCCACTCGGCGGGAGCCTGCTCCTGCTCGCCCGAGGCGGCGTGAGCGACCGCGTCTGCGTCTGCGGCGCCGAGATGCTCGGCCGCGCGCCCCCGGCCGCCTCGAGCGCCTCAGCGAAGCGCCTCTTGCCCTCGAGCGCCTCGGCCGACGCGCCCGTCTCCGTCGTCGACCCCGCCCCTTCCTCCTCCTCCTCTTGCTCCCCTCCCGGCGCGCGGATCGCGAGCCCAAGCACCCCTCCCCTCGCGGGCGTCGCCACCGGCGTGTCGAGCCCCTCCTGCCGGGGCCTGCGCTCCCCGGGCTCGAGCGCCGCGAGCCTGTCCGCGAGCGAGAGGCGCCGCTCTGGCGCGTGAGGGGCCGCGGCGGCGGGCGCGGCGTCGCTGTGCGAGAGGGCCGAGAAGGGCGAGAGACGCCCTGCTGAGGGGTCGGCAGAGTGCGATGGGGTGTCGTCGTCCCTCGAGAGGGCCCGCGGGCCCGTCGGACGCACCGCCGCCGGCGGGAAGCGGTACGTCTCCTGCAGCTGCGGCACCGGCTCCGCTGGGTGCGCGTCCGTGACCTCCGCGTCCACCGCCTCGCCCCACGTCTCCCTCTCCTTCTCCTCTCTCCTCTCCTCCACCTCCCTCACAGCCTCCATCTCCCTCTCACTCCCGCTCATGCGCCTCCCCCTGGCCGCCGCCGCCCTCCCCGCCATCCTGTGCGCCCTCGCCTGCTCATCCACCTCCTGCAGCACCCGCTCCTCCTCCGCCTCGACCCTGACGCGCCGCTGCCCCTCGAGCTCAGCGTCCAGCGCGCGGACCGCCGCGGCCTCGCGCCCGCTCGTCGAGCGCTCCTGCGCGACGTGCGCCGCCTCAATCCCCGCGCGGTAGTGCACGCCGACGAGGGCGCCATCAGGCTCCCGGGCGCGCGAGGGGTCCTCGTACTCCTGTGCGAGCTCGGGCGCGCGCTCCCGCGCCTCGGCGGCGGCCTCGCGGCTGACGCGCGCGTGCAGCTGCGTGAGGGCCAGGGCGCTCGCGGCGTCGGGGCGCTCCTCGGAGGGCTCGTTCGACGCCGAGGGCTCGAGCTCGCCAGGCGGGGTCGAGTCGCCGCTGAGGGTCGGAGTGGACGGGGGCGAGGGAAGCACGGGAGCGGGGGCGGGCGGCGAGTCGGACGAGAAGGTGACGTGTCGGTGGAGGAGCGACTCGCGCTTGTGGCTGTGTGTTTCCCCCAGCCCCTGCTCGTCAGCCAGCCATGCTCCGGCTTTTCGGCGCTCGGCGCGGGAGAGAGAGAAAGAGACGCCGCACCCGTTCCCGCTGCTCATCGCGCTCTTCCTGCTTCTCCACGCGCTCACCTCGCTGCTCCCTCCCTCACTCCCCTGCTCGCTCGCCGGGCGCGAGCCGTCCCCGTCCACAGACTGCAGCAGCACCTCCTTGGCGACGCCCCACCCCTCCTCGACCAGCTCCGTCACGAACAGCACCGCCTGCCGGATCGCCCACAGGAGCACGGTCCACTCTGCCCACGCGGCGCCGAGGCTGGCCCACACTGCCGAGGCGAGCTCGAGCGCAGTGAGGAGCGCCGCTGGGGGCGAGGGCGTCCATGGCCCCGGGGCCGGGGCCGGCTCTGGCGAGGCGCGCAGCGTGGCGGAGGACGACGACGCAGAGGTCGTCGAGGCGGACCAGCGGCGGCGGCGCGTCAAGTGCGGATGCGGGTGCGGGTGCGGTGGCCTCGGGGGTGAGTGGTGCGCGAAGGGGCGCGCGTGTCCCGAGGCTGCGACGCCGCCCTCGCTGTGGTACGCCGCCTCCGCTTCGGTCGCGACCGCGGCGCTCTGCGAGGCGAGCGGCGTGGCGCGGTGCTTGCGACGCTTCATTGACGGTCCGCGGAGCGAAGGCGAGTCGTGCTTGCGCTTGGCCCCGTGCACGAGGGGCGCGTCGGCCTGTTTCGGGACGTCGAGCCGGAGCTGCTGGTCGAGCCCGACAAGCTTGACGAGCGACCAAGCGAGCGGGACGAGCCACGCGGGGAGGGCGAGGGCAGCGTCGTGGAGTGGTCCCGAGGGGGGGAGGAACGGGACCGAGAAGTCCGGGACCGAGTAGCGCACGAACGAGAGCTCGAGCGCGTGCTCCTCGGCGGCGACCTTCTCAACCAAGTGCGCCGAGCTTGTTGCCCCGATCTCGCGCTCGCGGCCTTCGTCGTCACCGGACGAGCCCGAGCGCGACGAGCGAGAGGCCGGGCTGTGGAGGCGGCGCTCGCCGCCCCTCAGTGGCGTCGTCGGGGTCGAGTGGACGTGCGGGCGAGAGGTAAAGACGAGCTCGACCTTGCGCGGCGCGGTGATCGACTCGAACAACGGTGGCTGATCTGTCTTGTCGTCCTCGGACCCCGCGGGTGCGAGCGGCGACGCGATGCGCAGCGTCCACTCGACCTCGGCGTACCACCGCTCGACGACCTCGACGTGCTCGACGTGCTCGATCTCGCGCTCCTTGCCTTTGGGAGAGCCCTTGCTGACGCGATGATGGTGATGGTGCTCCGGGGCCGTTGCAGCCAGGGCCGTCTCCTCGACGCGGAAGACGCGCAGCTCCCACGACGCGAAGGGGAGGAGCGAGACGGCGAGGGTCGGGAGGCGGAACAGCGCCAGAGCCTCCTGAGACGTGCTGACGACCTCTTGAGCAGGAGGGGTGGTGATGGGGTGCTTGGATGGCTCGGGGAGCGGGAAGAGGGGAAGCGAGACGACGAGGTCGGGGGAGACGAGGCGGCGGCTTGACACCTTGGTTGGCGACGACGACGGCAGCAGGAGCTGGGTGACGAGATCTGCAGTGCGTTCAAGATGGAGTCAGTGAGCTGCGTCAGGCCACGTGAAGATGGGGGGAGACGCGACGAGACGAATCCTCGACGTCCTCACGGTCCCGCTCGTCTCGCACCTTACCTCCAGCCCCGGCGCGTCGGCTCCCCCTCCTCAAAACAAGCTCGGAGCAGGCCCAAACGCACCTTGTACGAGCTCCCTGTCAACCCTCGGCGCCTCCTCACTCTGCTCCATCGCCCTCCCGCTGCGCTCCCGCTCGCCCTCCCGGAGCTCGCGACGACTCGGAGGCCCCTGAGGGGGCGCGCTGTGAGGGCGGTGCTGGGCCGTGGCGAGGCTTGCGGTCGTGGACATGCCACTCGGTTGAGCCCAATGTGCCAGGCGAGCGAGCGAGGGCGGGTGAGAGGGGGGGAAGGAAGACGAGGGAGGGAGAGGAGAGGAGAGACGCGCTCGGCACGCGAGGTGGGGCGCGCCAGGGGGCTCTCGCCCGCACGGACCTCCTCGGAGCGCGTCACTCGACCCGCAGCTGGCTTGCAAGAGCGATCACGCGCATCGTCTGTGGCCTCTGCAACGCAACGTCGCGCACAAGGAGCGCGCAGGAGAGCCACGCGCCCGACTTGCGAAGGTCCACCCGGGCCCTGCCTCGATCGGGCGCTGGTTCTCGCGCGGCGACAGCAAGCCAGTGAGGACATCTTGGCACTTTCTTTCGCAGTACAGGACAGCTATGGTACGCGGGATGGCGGCGGCGGGAATGGGAGACGAGCTCAGAACTCCACTGCGAGGCGAGAGAGCGGCTGTCAGTCGGCGTCCGCAAGCCATTCCCGCAGGCCGCAGCGCAGCACGACGAGACAGGGCGAAAGGAGGGAGCAGAGAAAGGACGCACTGGCACCCTCGATGATGTGGGCGAGCTCCTCGCGCCCGTCGCTGCCCTTGAAGCCCGCTGCCAAGTCCAAGGAAGGTCAGCCCTGACGCCCTCGTTCTCGGCCTCGAGCGAAAACAACGAAAGGACGCACGCGCAAGGTCAAGCACCCTCCGCTGCGGCAGCGTCCCGTGCACGAGCTCGTCGACGTCGCCCATCCCGTACCCGATGGCCTTGAGCCCGCGCGGGACATCGAGCCCGACGAGGAACCTCGCGATGCGGTCAAAGAGGAGCTCGCCGAGGTCGGCGTCTGGGACGCGCGCCGTGTCGATGTTGTCCTTGGCGTGCGGCTCGGCGAGCTCCTCGAAGATGGCGGCGACCTGGCGGTGACGGTCCGGGTCGGTCGGGGCGGTGAAGCGGAAGATGGACGGGCCGGCGAGGGCGACAGAGATGCCGTGCTGCGTGCGCCAACGTTCGAGAGTGAGCATGCATGGTGAGCACCTCGAGGAGAGAGGCGAGTCGAGGCTGGGGAAGCGAACGCACGGGCACAATCGGGTGGTCGACCTGGTAACCCGGGTGCTGCCAGTTGCCCTTCTTCTTGTTCAAGCCCGAGACGGCTGCAGTATTGTGAGCGAGTGTCAGTCAGTGTGAGCCCGAATAGGGCAGGCTGCGAGATGTCAGGCGGGGAACGCACGGTACGAAATGCCGTGCGCGAGGTGGACGCCAGCGTTACCCTGTTGAAACGGCGCAGGGTTAGCCAGGCGCTACTTGATTGTCAAGAGCAAGTCTCGGGGCGGGAGCAGAAGCTCCGAGGCCAGCTCAGCCTCGTCCAAGCGAACCACTCACGAAGCCAATGCCAGCGAACGTCGACGCGAGGCTGTTCCAAGAGCGGGCATCTCAAGGTCAGTGCCCTGTTCGTCTGCCGCAGACGCACCAGCTCGTGCAGGCGCGCCAAGAAAGGGACGCACAGCATCTGCGACTTGGCCTCGCGGTCGCCTCCGTCGCGCGCGACACGCGGGAGGTACTTGACCGTCTGGCGGAGCGCCCACTCGGAGAAGACGTCCGAGATGGGGTTGCGTCCTGTGCGGGCGGGGTGTGGCGTCAGGAGACCCGCCCCAGCCAGCTCCGTGGACCGGGCGGCGAAGCCAACGGGCGAGGGGAGGAACGCACCCTGGTACGCGGGGCGCATGAGCGGGTTCTGCGGCCTCGGGACGCGCTCCGTGTACGGGATGGCGGTCCAGCTCTCGAGCGCGTGGAAGAGGACGTCGAGGCCGCTCGAGATGTGGACCTCGCGCGGGCACGAGTCGGTGTTGAGCGGGTCGACGATGCCGAGGAGGGGACGCATCGCGCGCGAGGCGATGCCCGTCTTGGCGGAGAGGTGAGGGAGGTCGGCGATGGCGGTGCCGGTGGTCTGTGAGCGATCGAGGGGAGGTCAGCGGCGAGCTCTGCCGTAGGGCGATGGGGCGGGTTGCCCTCGCTCAGCGAGGAACGGTCCCCGTTTCGGCCGGAAATGCTGGTGCTTGATACTCACCTCACTGCCGGTTCCTGCAGTCGTCGGCACAGCGATGAGAGGGCGCAGCGTCTTCTCGATAGGCTTGCCCTTGCCAATGGGCGCGTTGATGAAATCGTACAGGTCGGCGTCCGGGTAGACCGTGAAGAGGTTGGCCACTTTCTGTAGGTGTCGACGAGGTGGTGACAGACATGGGAGGCAGCCGGAGGGAAAGGGAAGGGAATAGGCGAGGGGAAGAGAGACGACGTGGGAAGGTCAGCTTGTGTCGCGGCTGCCCTGGGCGGCAACCGAAAAAGCCACGCACGCAGGTGTCTGCAGGGACGAGTCGTCAATTCAGCTCGGCGTAGAGCTAGGGAGCCAGCGCAGGAGAAACGCACCAATCACAGACCCGCCGCCGACGGCGAGGAAGTGCGAGAAGTCGTGCTTCTTGGCGAACGCAATCGCCTCCTCCCAGCTGTTCGCATGTTGAAAGGGTCAGTCTCGTTGCGTTTGAACAGCTGTGAATGCACACGGGGCCCGACTGCGGATTGTCCGCTCCTCGCCTCGCAGGTTGGATGGAGCGCCGCGGCGGCGAGCGAGCAAGAGAGAAAGGGACGCACGACTCCTGGTTGGGCTCGACGCGTGTGCGGTCAAAGATCTCGTACTGGACGTTGTTGGCCTCGAGCGACTCGATGGCCATCTGCATCGGGAGGAGCTTGGCGAGGGTCGAGTCGGTGAAGACGCCGACCTTGCGCGCCTTCTGGTTGGCGAAATCCATGCCGACCTCCTGTGTGTGTTGCTCATGGTGTCAGTGGCGCTTGTCGCAAGGAGCGGGAGGCTCAGAAGCGAGGCGATGGTCGGGAGTGTGGGGGTGACCCCGTGAGCCGACGGCAAGAGCGGGGGCGGGGAGGAAGGAGAGAGGGGAGGGGTGGGGGCCGGGATGGGCACGCACGCGGGTGACACCCTCGCCAAAGCGCAGGTTGCTCGCCGCGACCTCGAACGCATAGTCTCCCTGGGGAGCGTCGACGGGCGTGGCGTACCCGCGGGCGAGCGGGGCGCGGGTCAGGACCTTGGAGCGGCCGCCCGACCGGAGGGCGTTGCCGGCGTTGAGGATGTCGAGGGGCGAGTTGGCGGCGGCCTGTGCGCCCGTGGAGCACATGGGGCACCCGCAGTGGGTCTTGTGCAGGCGCTGCATGAGGTTGCGCACCGTCGAGGCGCGCGACACGACGGGGGGAGGGCGGACCATCGTTGTTCGCGGTGGAGGTGGGGAGCGGATGAGGTGAGGTGAGGCGGTAAAGTAGCTCAGTAGAGCGTGGTCGAGGGAGACAAAGGTGGGGCGGGAGGGGGGGAGGAGAGAGAGGGCGGAGCGATGCGAGCCAAACTCTCCGCGCGCCGACGAGGCGACGGCCGCCCCGCTCGACGCTCGGCGGGCCCGCGCGACTTGAACGCCGGACTACGAGACACCCTCCCTCGACACCTCACTAGGCTGCTTCGGGATACTTGCACAACTCTAGTTACACAGTAAACAGTCGGGTATGTTATGACCCGCGTCGTCAGGTGCCTGGGAGAGCACACCCTTGTCCACGCTCCTCAGAGCGAGCTCGAATCCTTGCTCATCTGTCTCCCGCGCGTACCAGCTCTCTCTGCATGCTCGCCTGGACCCGCGCAGCCGCTCTGCGCTCCAGCCGCTGCTGTCATGCTCGCCTCTACCCATCACCCGCAACGGGGCGTGTCTTCTCGACGTCCCTGCACCTGAGCCTCCCGCCTCGAGCACCGCTCCTCGACACAAAGCCCCGGCGCACCCGCCTCGTCGAGCAGGACGACCCCGCCCTCACACGCGACTCGTACCACCTCGCGTCAGAGGTGCGCCGCCTCGCCGCTCAGGGCAAGGGAGACGTGTCGGCCGCGCTCCACCTCGTCCGCTCGGCGCCCGCCGACGCCGCCACCGTCGTCGTATGGAACGTCCTCCTCAACAGCATCCTCGTCACGTCCGCCACGGGTGCCTCTGCGCCTGGCCCGACCCACGCGCAGGCCGTGCGCAAGGCGTACGACGTCTGGATGGAGATGAAGCGCAGGGGGATCACGCCGTCCGCGCGAGGGTACGGCACCGTCCTGACGGGCGTCGCCAAGCGGGCAAAGCTCGCCCTCGAGGACGCCACACGGGGGAGGAAGAAGGCGGAAGGGTGGAACGCAGAGCTGCGGGCCAAGGTCGACATCATCCACAAGCAGTGGCTCGTGCACTGCGACCGTGTGCTCGCAAAGGGCGACGACGGCTTGGGCGACATCACGGGGCTGAGCGGGCTCGACGGCGCAGAGGTCGAGACGGCGAACCGTGACGCCGAGGACGGCCGGGCAGACACGCCCGTCGACCTGTCGGCCGTCCCGACCAACCAGTACCTGTCCTTCCTCGCCTCCTCCCTCTCCCTCTCGGCTCTCCCAGCACTCGAGACGTCCCTTTCTCCCTCCACCACCGCCACCGTCGCCGCCGCCGCACCTCCTGCCGCAGGCCCCTCCATCCTCAAACACCTCCTGCAGACATTTCACTCCCTCCCCACCGCCGACGACCCCTCGCAAGGCACCCTCTCCCGTCTGAGCAAGACCGGAGTCTCCTACTCGGTGCTGTTCGGCGCGCTGCGCACCGCGCTGCAGGCCTCCTCTGCGCGCCCGACCGACCCAGCCGCGCCCGCCCCCGCCTCTGCGGCAGAGAGCGTCTGGCCCACCGCGCCCGAGCTGCTCGAGACGGCCCTCTCGGCATGGGACGAGCTCGTCGCGCACCCACCCGCGCCCGACACACCCACCACCTCGCCCGCCGCGCCTCCCCTCAACCCCGTCGTCCCGACGCAGCTCCTCGCGCTGTTCCTCATCCCTTCCTCGGCGGTCCTCCCCGCCGCGTACCTGACCCGCGCAGTCGACGTCGCGCAGGCCGCGTTCGGGTTCGTGCCCCCCGCGGAGCTCGCGGAGCTCGAGGGCGGGGACCTCGCCCCGCCGCTGTGCGCCCCGCTGGACGCGCCGGGGCTGGGTGTCGCCCTGAGGGTTGTGGCGGCGAGTGGGAGGAAGGACTGGGTCAAGGGGTGGTGGGAGCAGGTGAGGGACTATCCGCAGCGCTTTGGGCTTGGTGGGGAGGGCGCGCAGGAGGAGGTGAGGGCGAGGGAGGAGGGAGAGGTGGTGATCAGGGCTTGTGGGGCTGCGCGGGACGTCGAGGGGATCGAGGGTGCGTCTCGCTGTCCCTTTCTCACTTCGGGAGCGCGCTGAACAGGAGCTTCGCACGGCCCGCAGACGTCCTCGGCTACCTCCTCTCGCCCTCGCTGCGCCTCTCTGCGCTGCACCGCCCCGACATTTCGACCTTCACCCTTGCCATGACCTCCCTCGCACGCATCGGCACCCCTCCCGCCGTCGACGCGTCCCTCCGCACCTGGTCCCTCCTCCTCAGCACGCTCGACCCGTCCCCCTCCCCGGCCATCAAGCCCTTCTACGCCCCCGCCGCCGACGCACTCTTGCGCTGCGCGCTCTCGACCCGCGACCGCGGCCAGGTCTGGCGCGCCATCAAGGCCGTCTCCCTCCTCGAACCGGACTCCGCCGCCGCCGCGGCTCCGTTGTCCTCCCCCTTCGGGCCGAGCGTCTTCCCCCCCGCGCACAACGAGCCCCGCGCCGCCAAAGCCGGCACCCTCGCCCTCGCGCAGTCGCTCTCCCTCGCGCTCAGCCGCGTCCTCGCGGCCCCGCCAGGCGGGCAGGACACGCTCGCGCCCGGGTCGGTCCCGCCCTCGCGGCGCGGCGAGCTCGAGCAGTGGAGCGCGCGCGTCGCGCAGTGGGCTGGCGAGGCGGCGCGGCGGGATGGGGAGCAGGTCGGTGGGGAGGAGAGGAGGGAGGGAGAGGGCGAGATGGAGTGGCGCAGGAGGATGGTCGCTCTCAAGCGCGCGCGCGCTGGCGCTGGCGCTGCTGGTCGTCCCAAGGGCGCTTCGGCGAGGACAAGGCCGTCACCCCGGGAGGACGGCCAGCCGCAGCACACCGAGCGAAGGAGGCAGTGGTGGAGCGACAGGCAGGAAGAGTGGGCGCAGGTGCGCGCGGAGAGGGAGAAGACGGGCGATGGGCGGAGGACCCCGCGAGAGCTGCCGCGGGGCGGCGCCGGGCGGGACGAGCGGGCGCCGAGGTGGGAGGGTGGACGGAGGGAGGAGCGCAAAGTCAGGTACGGGGCGGACAAGGCTGGCCGGGAGGAGCGGCCGGGCAGGTCGTTTGAACGGCGTGACGACCGGCCGCGCTCTGCGCCCAGGCGGCGGGACGGCGACCGCGACGACGAGCGCCCGCGCTTCGAGCGCCGCGAGCGCAGCGACCGCCCGGCCGAGCGTAGCCTTGGGCGGCGGGACGACCGTCCCCGGGAGCGAGACGAGCGGCCTCGGCGACGTGATGTGCCGCCGCGCTCCGACGGACAGCACGGATGGGCCGACTGAGCTCGTCGTGTGTGGATGTAGCCCGTCGACCTGTTGTACACCGCCACTGCACCCTTCGCAACGCCCTTCGCACCCTTCGCCGGCTCTCGGCCGAGTCGCTGACCATGGGACCGACGTTGCGAGTGGTGCGCCGCCTTCTCGCTCAGCTCTCCTCTCGCCGAACGTGCGCTGCCGCGTGCCTGCGCCTTCCGAGTCCTCATGCATGCTGATAGGGTGTCTGCGCGCTACAGGCCCACCCCGTCACGGTCGACTGGCTGCGGCTTGCGCCTCGGCCTCCACCAGGACACCCCCCCGCTTGCTTTCGCCGTTCGCCCGCTCAGCTGGCGCTTTCTGAATGGACACGTGGGGCCTTCCCAGGTTAGTGCTAGCGCCGCTTCGGCTCGCCGCATTCCGAGTTCGGTCTTCGCAGAGTCCTGTCTCCTGTCCGTCCGCACCGTCCCACTCTTGTGGGTGAGGCTTGGCGCCGTCCGTCTCCCTCCCCTGTCCACTTCTCTCTTGCTTCCTTTACGACCACTCACACCGTCGGCACGTCGAAACCATGCTGAGTCTCGCGCTTCTCTGCCTCGCTTCCGCCGGTGCGACTCTCTCGCTCTTTGTCTTCGCTCGCACCTGTCGACCGACCCTGAAGGCACCGCCGACTTGTCGTTGGGACTGACCTCTTAGATCCTTCCATCAGCCCTCGCCATCCCGGCGCCGACCGTGCACGACTTCACGCCTCTCGTCCGCGGCTTGCGCGGTCTCGCACCCGCCGCGGAGGCCCACCTCAACCGCCGCCAAGGAGCTTCCGATGCGCTCGACGGGCTCGAAGATCTTCTCGAGAAAGTCGTCGCCGGCCAGAGCAGCGGGCAGTGCTCGAGCGAGTGCTCGGACTGGGTCGACGCAATCTACGTGCGCTTCTCGATCTGTCCTAGCACGTGGCGCATCGGGCTGATACCGATGGCTTCTCTCCCGGGGCTGCAGGATTGCTCCGAAGCCGACTCGTACACGCAAGTCGGCATGTGCGCGTGCGGTGCCGGCCCGACTGCCAAGATGCGCACCTGCGGCAGCTGCAAGTCCTCACTGCCTCGCGAAATAGCCGTATCCTCCTGCTTCCCTCAAGCTGACATCAACTTTGTCTCCCAGGCTATGGAGGCTCGGAGGAGGAGGGCGCAAAGGGTGAGTCGCGGTCCTCAGTTGTCACGGCGCGTCGTCGAGCACGCTCACTGACCTACAAAGCGCGATGTCAGACTTTGCCGACTACTGCGCCGATGCTCTCGGTGCCGTCTCCTCGATCGTCTCACGCACTGCCTCGGCTGGCACGTCGAGCGCCTTCGCCTCGCGCACGTCTACGCCGGCGTCCGGCTTCGCGTCGGCGACCTCGGCGGGCAGCGAAATCCTCAGCGACATCAACTCGGCGACCAGCCGTGCGCCCCAGGCGAGCGGAGCGAGCCAGGACAGCTCGAGCGAAGGGCCCGACAGCGCAGGCGTCAGCCCACGCGTCGGGTCGGCGCTAGTCGCAGCCCTCGCGGGCGGGGCTGCCGCCGTGCTAGCCCTCTAAGCCGTCTTGTGTCTCCGTCAAGGACTCCCTTCAACCGCTTTCGACTCTAGTGCAGATTTACGCGACGTCCAGGTGCAGACCCCACCCCCTTTCCTCGCGTCCGTTGCCCGCATTCCGCCGGGTCACCCCCTCTTTCTGTCTTTTGATCCGCCCCGTCACGATGTAATGCCCGCGCCCTGGGAGTCTGATGAGCACGCAATCTGTTTCAAGCCTTTTGTCGCCTCGAGCGATGACGCGGCCTTTCACGCGTGCGCCGCTTTGACCTTCGCACTCGGCGGTCGCTTGCTCCTTTGAGTAGCGAAGCTGCCCTTCTCCCTGTCCGCTTCAGGGCATATTCGACGCTTAGTTCAGTCGACGTTTGGTCAAGCACGAGAAAGTACCCGCGCGAGCCGACGAGCTGGCGTGCGTGCTCGCACAGAATCCGACTCGTCTTGGCGCGATTCCCGACTCGCGCTTGCGGTGCGAATGCTTCCGAAGATGCGGATGGTGGTAGAGCTTTCGTGACGGCGCATACTTGACTCACCCCGGCGGCCCGCCTTCGTGCGCCAGCTCGCCTCCGTCATGTCGCCCTCGCGAGCGCGCCTGTTGCCTCGCATTCGCGGTGCTCGAACGAGCAACGCGCCTTGGGCCTCGCCTCCCTCGTCAGAAGCACACAACCGTCTTAGGTGATAGCGGGAAGACGGCTCGTCGCCCGGGCGCAGCAAGTCGCGACGCTGTGCCAGGCACCGTTTCCTCGAGTCTGCCTCTCGCGTGATGAAGGAAGAAGAGGGGTGAATGCGACTGCAGCGCCTAGAAGGAAGACAACGACAAGAGGAGAAAGGGGAAGATGGGAGAAGGCCCAAACGGGGGAGGAAGGCAGGGTGCTTTCTGCGAAGACGGGAAAGCAGCGCTCTACGCCTTGTAGTAGCCGCCGTCGAACCCGCGGTCAAAGCCGCGACCGTAGCCATCGCCCTTGAAGCCGCCGTCGTACCCTGTGAGTGGGGGGCGGGGAGAGCGAAGCGAGTGAGTGAGGGCGCCCGAGCAGAGGAAAAGCGGGGAGGGGAGAGAGGCGCACCGCCGTTGTAGCCGCCCTTGCCGCCGTAGCCGCCGCCGTAGCCGCCGCGGCTGAAGCCGTAGTCGTTGTCGTAGCCTGTGCGAGGGGAGAGAGGAAAGGAAGGGGGATCAGCCGGGGGGGAGCAGGGAAGGAGGGGAGAGAGAGAGACAGCGCACCCTTGCCGCCGAAGCCGTTGCGGCCGCCGTCGTACCCGCCGTAGCCTGCGCGTGGTGACCGTCCGCCTCAGCCTCGAGCTCGCAAGAGAGAGCGAGGCAGAGAGAAAGGAGGGCAGCGACGCACCGCCGAGGCCGCCGTCAAACTTGCCGCCGTGGCCATACCCGCCCTTGCTGTAGTCGTCGTGCCCGTACCCGCCACCGTAGCCTGTGCACGAGGGGGGAGTGCATTCGGAAGAGTCAGCACGAGGGCGAGCACGAGAGGGAAGGAGGAAGAGAGAGCGCACCGCCGTAGCCGCCGAGGCCGTCAAAGCCGTTGTTCCAGTCGCCGAGCGAGAAGAGGCCGTCGTAGTCGTTGAAGCCGCGCTTCGAGTAGCCGTGGCCACCCTTGCCGCTGTCGTCGACAACGGCCGTGTTCTCCTTGGCGACTGTCGGTGGGTGAGAGGGAGGGGCCGTCAGAGCGGAGAGAGCGAGAGAGAGCGAGAGAGCGCGAGAGAGGACGCACCGTTGGCGTTGTGCTCCTTGTACGAGAACTGCTTGTAGCAGAACTCTTCGTAGTAGAACTCCTTGTCGTTCGAGTCCTTCTTGATGCCGTCGAAGAGGAACACGTCCTTGCCCTTATCTGCGCGAGCGGGGCGAGGGTGGGTGCGGTCTTCGAGGTCGGCGCGCGAGTCTTTCCCTCCCCCACCGAGCAAGAGCAAGAGCGCAAGGCACGCACCGTCCGTGACGAGGACCTCCTTGTTGTACTTGACCTTGTGCTTGGCGACGTCGGCGTACAGGTTGCGGTAGCAGATCTCCTTGAGCGAGACCTTGAGCGCCTTTTCTTGCTTCTTGAGGTCCGTGTCCTTGACGACGTCGAGGCCGCCGCCGTGACCTGCGAGAAGGGGGAGGAGGCAGAGGGGAAAAGGTCAGTCTGGAGCTCGAGGGGGAGAGGAAGAGAGGAGAGGGCACGCACCACCGTCGGGGGCGGCGAGGGCGAGTGCGGCACCCGCGAGAGCAAGCAGAGTCGAGGTGAGCATGCTGGAGGTCGAGGAGGGGTTCGAGCGAGGGGGAGGACGGGAGGGGGGCGAGTGGGAAGAAGGAGAGAGAGAAAGAGAGGGAGAGGCCTGTCGAGGAGGTCGTCCAGCTTGAAGCCGTTCGTCCCACCCTCGCTGCGAATCCCTCGCAGCAGGATGACCCTCGAAGCTTGGCGCTGCACGGCGGGAAGCTCGGGGCGAGAGGGTGGGACGGAGGACAAACCATGCCGGAGAGGGATAAGCGCGCCCGGAAGAGTCTCGAAAGAAGCTCAAGCAGCACAGCGAGCATCTCCGGACCGCACCGCCTGTCGAGGGAGCGAGAGAGGAGGGGGTGGGGAGGAGGACGAGGAGGCGAGGGTGGCCCGCAAAACAAGCCGGAACGCGGCCGGTCAGTCGCCTAGTCGTATAGTTAGGGTCATGGAAGCCTTCAATGCTGCCACAGCGGCCCTCCGAGGGCTGTGTCGTGAGAGAGAGCCCCCTCCTCCCCCTCGAGCTGATGAAGCCTCCTCAAGCGCGTCTCGTCAGCTGGGCGCGCTGATGCCGCCCGTGTACGCTCATGCAGCGTCTGGGCAAACGGCTGGAGCTGGCCCCGATGCACTGCGAGCTTTGTATCGTTGGGTGAAGTGGTCCAGGTCAACCGCGGCCTCCCTCGTCCGCTCTCTCCCTCCCCCTTCTCGGTCCCCGCCCGGACTCGACCAGCTGCGTGCAGTGAGGCGCAGCCGAAAGCTGTGTCCAACTCCGAAAGCCGTCCGTGGCTTTCCGCGCTCGCGCTCGGGCAGTGCCACCTCCTCCTCCCCGCTGGACGTACGTTCACTAGCTCGTGCGCTCGCGTCCCGCTTGCTGTGGCGCTCGGACGACTTCTATACGCTTCTAGCCAGTATTTCGCACGACCAGCCGCCTTCTGTCCCGGCTCTGAGCGCCTCCGAATCGCTGGTGCCACCCTCGCCGCCTCTTGCACGCGATTTCCTCGCTTCGCAGTCGCCACCTGCAGGCTGGGCGGTCATCAGCAACAGCTGAGAGAGGGTGGGACGAGCTGCGCCGAGCCGACTGACCTGCGACTCGCACCCTCTGCTCCCTCTCTCCTCTCTCTTCCTTCTTTCCTTCCTTCCTCCGCTCCATCGCCCCGGCCCGGTCCTCCCTCCTCTCGACTCCTCGACTCGACCATGCTCTCCCAGACTCTCCTCGCTCTCGCTGGCGCGGCCATCGGCGTCGCGGCGCTCCCCTCGGGCGGCAAGGGCGGTGCGTCGTCCCTGTCCTCTCTTTGCTTGTTGAGCTCCGGAGGTCTCGAGCTGACTCTTGTCCTCGTCCTCCATCAACTCCACCACCACCTCCTCGTCCTCTTCCCCTTCTTCCCCTCGTCCTCCTCTCCCTCGCACAGGCTACGGCGGCGGCCACGGCGACTATGGCCTCGGCGACAGCCTCATCGCCGAGACGGACTTTACTCAGAAGGACGCGCGCGAGTCGGTCTCCTACAAGGAGATCTGCTACCGCAACCTGTACGCCGACGTCGGTGCGTCTTGGAAATCCTCCTCTTCCTCGGTGAGAGAACCAGCGACTGACGACGCTCGCGATCGACAGCCTCGTTCCACCTCCGCACGGCGAAGGAGGTCGCGCTTGAGGACGGCGAGTCCTCCCTTCCGCCCGCGAGAAGGCCGCGCACTGACCCTTGCCCGCCCACGCCCACACGCTGCAGCTGGCAACTCGGACGTGTTCCTCTTTGCGGCCGTCAAGAAGGACTACCAGGACAAGGAGTTCTACTACGAGGAGTTCTGCTACAAGCAGACGCACAAGAAGGAGCACAACAGCAAGGGTGCGCCCGCCGCTCGCTTTCTCTTGCCCCTCCAACGCCGGACCCGAGCCGACCCCGGCTCTCTGCCCTTCCACTCGCAGTCAACGCCGAGTCGGTCGTCGTTGGCCTCAAGGAAAAGCGCGACGGCGGCCTCGGCCTCGACGGCGGCATTGGTCTCGACGGCGGCATCGGCGGATACGGCGGCGGCCTCTCGGGCGGCTTCTCGCAGGGCGGCATCGGCGGCGGCATTGGCAGCTACGGCGGCTTTGACGGCCTCGG
>SOZI01000124.1:0-58852 GCA_006352295.1 Rhodotorula diobovata | reverse complement strand
GCCCCCTCTGGGCGGTCCGGGAGGAGGAGGAGGAGGAGGGTACGGCCCCCCGCCGGGCGCGGCACCACGCGGCGGCGGCGGCTTCAGCGGCGGCGGGGTCGGGTACGCCGGCGTGCGCGGCGCGCCGCCTGCCGGCGGGGGCGGGGGTGGGGGCGGGTTCGGCGCGCCCCCGGGGATGGGGATGGGAGGTGGCGGTGGCGGCGAGAAGAGGCCGTACGGGGACGGGCCGGGCGGGGGGTTCCCTGGCGCGGGGTACGGCGGAGGGTACGGCGGCGGGGACGAGAAGCGCCTGAGGTATTGAGTGCGCCAGGGTGCTTGAGCGGAGCGGGGCGGGCAGGCTTGGAGGCGGGGCGGGCTGGAAACACCTTGTACCACGCACGGTCCGGCGGTCTTGTCGCTGTCTCTTGTCTCTCTCTCTCTCTCGGGCGACTGCTCTCTGCTCTGCTCCAGCGAGACTGTGTGCGCGCGAGGTTGTCAAGAGGGTGCGAGGCGACATACACCATGTGTGCTGAAGCGAGCGAGGGAGACGGGGGCTACAACATTGCGCGCGTGCGCACCCCTGCGCGAGCAAGACCAACCGAGAGCCAACCCCCGTCCCGCCTGTCTGCCTCGCGCCTCAGTCACTACTCCCTACTGCCGCCCCTCGACCCCACCCGCCGCCTGGCCGGCCCGCGCGCCCGCCGCGTCGGCCAGCACGGCCTCGTCCGCGTCCTTCTTTCCGCCACCACCTCGCGCATCGTCGTCGTCGGCGGGGGCGTCTTCGCCCCAGAGGCCCTTCTTGCACACCATGGCGAGGGCGAGGACGACGGGGAGTTGGATCTGTGGGTGCAGGAGGGAGGGGCGAGGTCAGCTCGGGCGTACAAGAGGTGGAGGGTTGGAGAGAGAGAGGGAGAGATGGAGAACCCGGTGACGCACCAAGCTGGCCCAGAACATCTCCTTTGCGCGCCGCTCGTCGCGCCTGCGCCAGAAGCGGAACGCCGTCACGGCGAGGAGGCCATTCGGGACGAGCGACAGCCACGCAAAGGCGTGGTTCGTGAGGCCGAGGGCCGGGAAGGCCATGCAGAGCGGGACGAGCGCGGCCGAGTAGCGCCACCCGACGAGGGCGTTCTTGGCCGGGTCGAGGACGGCGAGCATGCGGTACCCGCTCGAGGCGTAGCTCGACCGCAGCGTGTGGCTCAGCGCCATGAAGTGCGGGAACTGCCACGCGAAGAGGAGCGCGCTCAAGGCCCACGCGCCCGGCTGCGACACGGGGTCGACGCTCCCCGTGCAGGCGGCCCAGCCGATGAGGGGCGGGAGGGCGCCGACGACGGCGCCGAGCCACGTGTTGTACGGCGTGTGGCGCTTGGCGATCGTGTACAGGGGACAGTACAGCACGATGGTGCCTGCGCCGAGGAGGGCGCACAGCGGGTTGATGGCGCCGAGGGTCGCGAGGCCGACGACGCCCGTCAGGGCGCCGTACGTCGCCGTGTGGAGCGGGGTCACGACGCGCTTGGGGAGGGGCCGCGCCCGCGTGCGGGCCATCTGGGCGTCGTACGGCGCCTCGATGAGTTGGTTCAGGGCGGCGGCCGAGAAGGCGCACAGCGAGGTGCCGACCGTGGCGGGGAGGAGGACCGACAGCGTGAGGCTGTTGGTGCCCGTCGCCGCCGCGGGGTGCGGGTTCAGGGCCGAGGGAACGACGCCGTCGAGGTCGAGGCCGCCGCCGCCGCCGAGGGACTGGGCCAAGGCGTCCATGGCGGCGTGGGCGGTCGAGGGGTCGACGGGGCACATGGCGTAGCCGGCCATGGTGGTGAGGACGACAAAGCTCGACAGCTTGAACTTGCCAAGCTGTTTGTACAGGTCGACGTCGTCGCGGACCGAGGTCTGTCGCGGGGCGCGCCAGCGGATGTCGGGGTTGGGGAGGCCACTTGGGAGGACCGAGGGCGGGAGGGGGGCGGGGATGGGAGACGAGAGCGGGACGAGGGGCGAGGTCGAGGGAGGTGGGAGCGGGGGTTCGTCGGCGAGGAGGTACGAGGGGGAGAAGTAGGGCTGGCGCTGAGTCGTGCTTGACGAGGTGGGGCCGGGGTGGGCGGGTCTTGGAGGAGGAGGAGGAGGAGGAGGAGGAGGAGGAGGAGGAGTGCGGGCGTGGGCGGTCGACGAAGGGAGGAGGAGGTCCTCGTGGGCGTACGTGTGGCGGCGTGTGGGCTCTCGTGTGGGTGGTTGGGCCCTAGTGGATGCGCGCCTGGACGGTGGTGTCGGTGGAGGGAGGGGAGGGGAGGCGAGTCGGGATCGCCTCGCGGGGAGGGGGTCGCGGGTGGGGCATGATGCGAGGGTGCGCACAGAGTGGAATGCGAGGGGTGGGCGAGTCGGGGTCGGTGTCGAGCGGTCGGCGAGCGACAGGATCGGGCGCCAGGGGGACGAGAGGCAGCGGGTGCACGGGGTCCCGGTGCGGGTGGCTAGCCGTGAGAGCATGGGTGGGTGGAATGGGAGCTGTAGGGCTCAGCCTGGTGCAACGGACTGGTCGGGAGCAGACGGCGACCCGAGAGAGAGGACGACGAGGCCATCCTCATCTCTCCTCTCCTTCCCTCCTCTCTTTCTCCCTCATCCACGAATACACGCTGCTTCGATGGACGCCTTCAGGACTCTCACAGGCGGTTCCCGCTTTGACAAGAAACGCTTCCACGCCGACATGACCCACTTCACCGTCAGTCTCCTTTCCCTGGTCGTCGCTGCACCGCCCCAGCTCGAGCTCACTCACCCCTCGCTCGCCCCGATCTCTCTCTGTCCCTCGGGACCATGCACAGGGTACAGCACAGCCACCCAACACATCCACCGCGACCGTGCCAGACGAGCTCGACTTCTTTGCCCCGCCCAAGCCAGTCACCGACGAGGACCGCAAGCGCAAGCGCACCACCGACCACACCCCCGCCGCCAACGCCTCGACAGAGCCCTCGCCCGCACCCATCCACGACTACCCCGCCCTCCTCCGCCAGCGCAAGATCAAGCTCTCGGGCCTCGACCTCCCCGACCCCGTCGCCTCCCTCGCCGACCTCGTCGCCCGCGCCCCCGACCCCGACGTCGCGCGCAGGCTCGCAAAGCGCTGGGCAGAGATTGGCATGAAGGAACCGACCGGGGTCCAGATGGCTGCGTGGGGGACCATGCTCGCCGTGCGTCCTTCACCCGCCCTCCCTCTCCTTTCGCCCACTCGCGACGACCTCGCCCGCCTCCCCTGCTTCCCGCGCGCGTTGGTGGTAATTGACGGACAACCCTCTCCTCCACCCACCCACAGGGCCGCGACCTCCTCGCCTGCGCCCCGACCGGCTCAGGCAAGACCCTCTCGTTCGTCGTCCCCCTCCTCGCGCTCCTCCCCCCCTCCTCTCCCTCCTCTCCCTCCTCGTCCTCGTCGCCCAGCGGCACCGCGTCCGAGCCCCTCCGCCCCCGCGCAGTCATCATCGAGCCGACGCGCGAGCTCGCCATCCAGGTCCTGCGCGAGGCGCGCCGCGTCGCGGGCTCGGCGGGATTGCATGGCCGGCGGAGCGGCGAGGGCGGCGACGAGGGAGAGGGAGAGGGAGAGGGAGAGGGAGAGGCGCAGTGGAGGGTTGCTGTGCTCGGGGAGGAGGGCGTCGGGGTTGCGAGTGCGCGGGGGGGGAAGAAGGGCAAGGGAGGGAAGAAGGCGAGGAAGGCGGCGCTGAAGGCCAAGGGAGAGGAGGAGGCGACTGGCGAGGGAGCGACGGAAATGGAGGCGGAGGAGGCTGCTGGAGAGGAGGCGGGCGTGGACAAGCCGTACAGTGGGCCGATCGGTGAGTGCTGCCTTTCTCGCGCCCTCGCAGCCCCCGCACACTTCAAGCTCACGAGCTTGCTCGTCCGCAACCCCCGCGCCCAGACATCCTCATCACGACCCCGCTCCGCCTCGTCTTTGCCCTCCAGGCCGGCACCGTCTCGCTCTCGACGACGTCGCACCTCGTCCTCGACGAGGCCGACAAGCTCTTCGAGCTCAACTTCCTCGCCCAGACGGACGAGATCCTCGCCGCGTGTGACCAGGACAGGCCGGCGGGGGCGGGCGAGGTGAGGAAGGGCATGTTCAGCGCGACGATGCCTAGCTCGGTGGAGGAGCTGGCCAAGGGGGTCATGGCCGGTGCGGGAGGGGGCATGGTGCGCGCCATTGTCGGGCACAAGTGCGTCCTCCTCCTCTCCCCCTCTTCCTCCTCGCCGCCTCTCTCGAGCTGCGTCTCGCGCCCTCCTCGTACTGTACTGACGCTCCCTCTCCACGATGGTCGAAAAACAGGGAAGCCGCGACGTCGACGATCGACCAGTCGCTCCTCTTTGTCAACACCGAAGACCACAAGCTCCTCTCGCTGCGGGACCTCATCCACTCGGGCCAGTTCACCCCGCCCGTCCTCATCTTTGTCCAGTCCATCACGCGCGCGAAGGAACTCGCCAACGAGCTCGTCCTCGACGGCATCAACGCCGACGCGATCCACGCCGACCGCTCGGCCCGGGAGCGCGACGACGTCGTCGCCAGGTTCGCGAGGGGGGACGTGTGGTGCCTCATCTGTACCGACGTCATGAGCCGCGGAGTCGACTTCAAGGGCGTCAAGCTCGTCGTCAACTATGACTTTCCGCAGAGCGCCATGAGCTACATCCACCGCATCGGTGCGTCTTCCCGCCTCTCTCTCTCATTCTCGGGTCCTCACCCGCGACACGGACGGACACTCATGCCCTCGCACGTCTTGTGCGGCGCTCCCGCCGGCAGGTCGTACCGGCCGCGCAGGCAAGCCCGGCCGCGCCATCACGTTCTTCACCAAGGCCGACGCAGGGCACCTCAAGACGTGCGTGTCTCGCCCTCTGTCCTCCTCCTCCCTCCTCCTGTCCTGTCCTGTCCCGCCTCCCCTCCGCACGGCAGGAGCACAGACACTCACTGTCCCCACCCCACAGCATCGTCAACGTCATGCGCGCCTCGGGCTGCGCCGTCTCCGACTGGCTCCTCGCGCTCCCGGCGCCCTCTCAGGACGCCAAGAAGGCCCTCCGGCTGCGTCCCATCGGGCGCAAGGACATTTCGCGGACGCAGGGGAGCGGGGCGGCTGAGGAGGGCGGGGAGGGGGCGAGCGGGGAGAGGAAGGTCAGGAGGGAGAAGAGGGGGGTCAAGGTCAGGGTCTTGGGCGGCAAGGAGGGCGTGTTCAAGAGGAGGAAGGGGGAGGAGGAGGGGGGCGCGGAGGGGAAGGGGAAGGGCGGGGGCAAGAAGGGCGACGGGAAGAAGAAGAGGAAGGGCGGAGAGGGGGCGGCGGGCGCAGGGAAGGGGGCGGAAGAGCGCCCGGGCAAGAAGGCAAAGCGCGAGGTGGCGCTCGATGAGTAGCGACGCTCTCTGTCCCAGCTCTTGCACCGCTCGCGAAAACGTGACCTCGGAACGTCGGTGTCGAGAAGTACGGCAGGGCATGCTCAGCGAGAGAGGGAGGTAGAGGCAGTGACGTGAGTGCTACAAGATGGAGAGGGTATGTCGACCGGCGCGCCACGGCACGGCTGGTCCCGCGCGTGCGGAGGAGCTCCGGCTCAGCGCACCACCGTCCCGTACGTCGTCGAACCCGCGCCCGCACCCGCACCCGCACCCGCACCCGCGTCCTGCTGCGCGCCGCCCCCCCAGCCATAGAACTTCCTCGGCGGCGCCTGCGTCCCCGCCTGTGCGCCAACCGGCGTGCTCGACCCCGTCGATCCCCCCCCGGACCCCGACCCGGACCCCGCGGATGACGCACCGGCAGGAGGAGGAGGCGCGACCGTCGCGGCGGACCGTGCGCCGCCGACCTTCTCCCCCGTGCGGCGGTCGATCCTCCCCCCGCTGAGCGCCGCCTGCGCGAGCTCCTCCTCCTCGGCGGCGGAGGGCGCCGGGGCGCCGACGCCGCCCGAGGCGGCGGCCTTGGCGGCGCGGCGGACGAGGAAGTCTTCGAGGAGGGCCGCGTTGCGGCTGTTTGCCTTGAAGACGGCGAGGGCGAGGTCGCCTACGAGGGGGACGAGGCCGATCCCGAGGCCGACGAGCTGGTCTGTGTGGTGCGGGGCAATCCGGTGAGGGGAGTCAGTCGCCGGGGCGGAGGGCGAGCGGGCAAGGGCGCGAGAGACGCACTGAAGAGCATGCGCTGCACGAGCGACGCGGGGAGCCTGTGAGCGAAGGGGGGCGAGCGAGGTCAGCGGGTTTGGGGAGGGCCAGAGGGGAGGGAGAGGGGGTCCGAGAGGTGCTCACTCTGCCTGCTTGCACTTGCGGAGGACGAGCGAGTAGCCGAGTAGGAACTGGGCAATGTCACCCGCGCCACTGTGGGTGTGTGTGCTTGCGTGTCAGCGCCGTCCTGGGAAGCGAGACCAGAAGGGGCAGAGCCGCACGGGATGAGTCCGAGGATGGCGGTCCAGCCAAAGCGGAAGCCACAGATCGAGAAGCCCTTGTCGAGGTAGTGTGCCCTGCGCCTCACAGAGCGCTGCGCGCGTTCCGACCCAGGTCACGTCAACCCGCGGCACGGAGGCGAAGGTGCGACTGGCGTCAGACGCACGAGGATTCGCTCGTCGCGCTTGGAGAGCCCCGCGGGCAAGGGCCGCTTGCGCTTGCGCTGCTTGCCCCTGTTGTCCGTGTACTGCTCGTAGTGCGGGTCCTCGGGTTCCTGCGGGGCGGGGGGCCGAGTCGAGTGAGGCGCGGGTCAGAGGGAGAGGGAGCGGGCGAGGTGGGGGAGGAGCGCGCACCATGCCTGCGAGTTGGTTTGCGGCATACTTGCGGCCGACTTTGCGGGCGATGAAGCTCATGGTCGGGGTTACGTGAGCGCGTGAGTGTGTGTGCGAGAGAGGAGGAGGGGCAGTTGAGGGTGACGTCGACGCAGCGAGGTCGACGGCGACGCGAGTGGGCGGTGAGAGGCGTCACTGGGTGGCTGAGCCGGGATGGGGGGAGGCGCGGAGTGGGGCTGCTGTGCGTGCAGGGGCAGACGTACACGGTGGCGCGGGAGAGAGGAGAGGCGATGAAGGGCGGGGGCGGCCGCGTGTCGATCACTTTGCACCGCCTCGCCTCGCCCTCGAACAACAGCGACTACCGCATCGCACGCCGCCCTGACCCGCTAGACTCCCAGACACGAGCTATCACAGCCCACCCGGACTGTCCCCACTCGAGCACACGAGCCAGCGGGCGACATCAACCCCAATCTGCGCCCGAGCCGCCAACCGCCACGCGGGGTCACAGTCCGACCCATCTCTCTTTGCTCCGACTCTCTCTCTCTCTCGCTGCCTGCAGCCATGGCCACCCCAGCTGCCACTGCGACGACCACCAGTCACCCGTTGCAACCGGCGGGCAACAGCACAGAGTCGCTCCCAACTCCGCCACGCTCGCCCACTCGCGAAGCCCAAATCGAGCACCTCGCAAAGTACGGCGCACCCGCCCCACTAGACCACTCGACGCACCTCTCGGCATCGGCACTCGAAGCAGGCACGAGCCCCCCCGCGCTCTCGCCCGGCACCAGCCCGGCCCTGGCCTCGCTCGGTTACTTCCCCGCCCTCACACCCACCACCTCGCACGACCCTCTGCTCCTGCGCGACCGCGTCCAGACGGACGAGCACCTGAGCGAACTGCGCAAGCGCAAGAAGAAGAGCCTCCACGCCTTGTACTCGAGGCAGAACCAGCAGATCGACGACCTCCTCAAGCACATTGACGACCACGTCCGAGAGGCAGAGGAGGAAGAGGACAACAACCGCCTCGCAGTGCGCCATCCCCTCCTGACCAATGCGGCCAGCATGCTCGAGCTGACGGCGCCTCGCCACAGATCAAGATCGCCATCTATGGCTCGCTCGCCGCCAACTGGTGCGTCGTCTCGCTCGCTGCTGCGCTGCTCTCGCTCGCTCGCTGCTTCTCCTGCTGCTTCTCTCGTCCTGACTCACTCATGCTCTCGCGTGCCTCGCCCTGGTCAGCGTCCTCGCCATCCTCCAGCTCTACGCCGCCATCTCGTCCCTCTCGCTCTCCATCTTTGGCACCGCCATCGACAGCGTCTTTGACCCGGCCGCGAACCTCATCCTGTGGTGGTGCCACAAGAAGGCACAGCGCGTCGACTACAAGCAGTACCCTGGCGGCGGGAGCAAGTTCGAGTCGATCGGTGCGTCTCCGCTTCTCGCGTCTCCAGCCTGTCGAGAGCTAGACTCATGAGGCTGCGGCCTGTCGTCCCGAAACCCGAACAGGCGACATTGTCTACTCGGGCATCATGGGCGCCGTGTCCCTCATCCTCGTCGTGCGTCGCCTCCTCTCCCGCGAGCAGCAAAGTCGAAGGAAGCCCTCGACCGGCTGACCACGCCCTTGCGTGCTCGCCAGGCCTTCTCGATCCAGGACCTCGCCCGCGGCGAGAGCGACAAAGAGCTGCACATCCCTGCACTCGTCGTCGTCTGCATCGCCTTCCGTACGTCGTCGTCGCCTCTACCTTGCCGCAGCCGCAGCCGGTAGTCTCTCTCGCTCACCGACTCATGTCATATGCCCGCACAGTTACCAAGTTTGTGCTCTTTGCGTACTGCTTCTCGATCCGCGGCAAGAACTCGCAGGTTCGCGTCTTGTGGGAGGACCAGTGCGTCGCCTTTCTGGCTCCCAAGGCTCGGGTTCGCCGCCGCACGCACCTTTGACTGACCCTCGTCGTCGCGCGTCTACGACTGCAGCCGCAACGACTTGTTCATCAACGGCTTTGGCGCCTTCACGTCGTGCGTTTTGCTGTCGCTTCGCTTTTGAGCTGAGCTGGACATGCCGTGCTGACTCTGGGGCCGTGCTCGACAACAGGGCGGCGGGAGCGAAGATCGCGTGGTTCATCGTGCGTTCACCCAACGGGGCGATCACAACCTTCTACTCCCACGCGCTCGCGCTGACGCTGTCTTTGCTCCCGCGACCCCGTCAGGATCCGCTCGGCGCCCTGGTCATCTCCTGTGCGTGTCCCTCGCTGCTCTCTCGCCCACGCTCTCTCCTTCCGGCTAACCCGTTCTCCCTCCGCTCCACCCCACCCCCTCAACAGTCGTCCTCATCTTCACCTGGGGCCACACCTGCGTCGGCCACTTCAAGCACCTCGCCGGGCAGGCCGCCCCGCGCGAGTTCCAGAACCTCGTCACGTACAAGGCCATGACCTTTGCCGACCAGATCACGGCGATCGACTCGTGCGTCGCGTACCACAACGGGCCCAACTACACCGTCGAGGTCGACCTCGTCATGGATGGCGAGACCCCGCTGCGGGTCGCGCACGACGTGTGCGTCGGCGTCCTTCTCTCTCTGCCTGCCTGCCCCCTCGCCTTCCCTCGTGCACATGCCCGTGATGGGCCTCGCCCGGCTGACTCAATCGCCCCCCCCTCCTCCCGCCCGCACACCCACAGCTCGCAGGCGCTGCAGGACAAGCTCGAGGAGCTGCCCCAGGTGGACCGCGCCTTTGTCCACGTGGACCACGAGACGAGCCACAAACCCGAGCACCGCAAGACCAAGTAGAGGGAGACGGGTGCGGAGGCAAGATGCCCACTTCTTGAGAGCGCTTTTCGATGTGTAGAATAGATTGGACTGTCACGAATTCGAGGAGGGAGGGATGGATGGAGGGGGGCGCCTTGACGGCGCCCGGCCCTTGTACGACTCGTCACGCGCAACGCAGCTCTGCCAGATCTACGACCTCGATTGGACACGGAGCACAGCGCCTTCATAAAGCAAGCTCGTCAATCGCCGGTTGCGAGGAGTGCACGTGTCGGGGCTCCCTTTTGTCTTCGTCGACTGTGCTCGTCTCGCGGCCGCGGTAGCAGCAGCTCGCCGGTACATCGCCACCAGCTACCACCGCCCTCTCACAAGCGCCCGCACGCCCTCCAGCATGCCCATCGTCTCCCCCACCTCCGAGTCCTCCTCCTCATCACCCCCCGCCACTTCTCGGGCTCGCACCTCGTCGAGGACCGACAAGCGCGCGCTGCTGGATGCACTCGCAGCGCAGCTCAAGCATGAGAAGGCGCAGGCAGAGCACTGGGCGCGCAGGATGATGGATGTCGAGGACGAGGTGCGTGCGCTCGCCCCCCTTCCAACTCTGAGCCGGTCCAGGGTCCGAGCCTGTCGCCTGCGCGCTTGTCAAGGTTGCACGGTGTAAAGCTCACACTGCTGCTCTGCACATGCGACAGGTCCAGGCCAAGCACCGCGAGTTCCTCGACGAGGAGGAGCGCCTCTCGCTCGAGCGGGACCACAACGCAGCGACGATCGCGTCCCTGCGGCGCGACTTCGCGCGCGCTCGCCACGCGCTCGAGGAAGCCCTCCACGTCGAGTCGACCGAGGCAGAGGCGTACCTTGCGTTGCTCTCGGCGGGGGTGCCGGACGCGAGGCCCTTGGGGGAGGGCCCAGGGATGGTCACGGCGAGTGAGGGCGGCCTCGACACGAGCGACGACGACGACAACCACCCGGGGCGCACTTACATGGACCCGCCGCCGCCGCTCTCGCCGCCGTCGTTCGCGCACGAGAGCGAGCGCCCGTCGTCGGGGACTCCTCCGAATCAGAGTCCGAGTCGAGGCACAGTCACGCCCAGCAGCGTGGACATCCTTCCCCCTCCGCCCGAGCGCCCGACCTCGCACATCGGCGGCCACCCCTTCCAGGCTCAGCAGGGCTACTACCGCCCCGACACCTCGCCGTACCGCTCGCACGGCGGCGCGGTCCCGACGTCGTCGAACCCGGCGCTCGACCGCAGCGAGTGGCGCGACCCGGACGCCGAGTCTCTCGACCGGCCCGGGGGTGGCGCTGAGGTGAAGGGGATGCATCCGGAGCTGCAGCGCAATGGCGGGAGGTGGTCGAGGGTGTTTCCGGGGCTGGTGAGGCGCATGAGCAGCTCGCAGGCCCGGGCCTGAGACTCGTCCTTAGGCTGGCCTCCCTCCTGCCGTGCACGCGCCTCCTTCCCGGCTTCCACGCTTCCGCGCGCTCCGTCCTCGTCACGCGCACCATTCAGGGAGAAGTTCCAGGAGCACGGTCGCTAGTGCGAGGAAGGGAAATTCTTGCACGAGCCTCCTGAGTTCCGCACGGCGACGCCGGCCGACCGCACGGACAGGAGGTGGGTGTCCCCCGCGCTGTTCCCCGCTCTTGCGCTTTGCTATCTCTTCTCTTCTCCCTCTCTCCGTTATGCCCAGTGCAGGTCCTCTACCGGAGTCCCGTTTCTCGAGCTGGTCGCCGTCGCCTCGCAGTTCTGCCGCAACGTCCAGTCGCCCGCTGACCGACCCGCCGCCCCAAGAGGACATCGTCCACCCTTTGTCCCGCCCGACGTCGCAGACCTCATTTGTCGACCACCATAAGGACCAGTCTCTCGAGCCCATCCTCAGCAAGGCGCACCAACCAGTGCCGTCGACAGTGTCTGTACCCAACCGCGAGGACCCTGCGTCGGTGCCTCCGTGGCCGCAGCGCGCGCCGTCATCGTCTTCGCAGCTCGCCTTCTACTCCGTCTCGTCCCCGCACGACACCTCCTCGGTGCCCTCCTCGCCCACGACGACGTCCCCCGCCCTGTCCAGCTATCGCGACATGCCCTCGTTCCCCTTTCTGCGCCGCGCCAACAGCACCACGTCCATTCCCGTCCTCCCTCCCTTCGTCGACTCGACATCCTCCCTCTCCCTCTTTGGCCCCTCGCGCAAGCTGCTCGCCGACCCGCTCGCCTCAGCCTCAACGAGCGACCTCCCCTCCCTCGGCTCCTTCTCTCGCCCGCGCTCCCCAACGCCCCTCTCCGGCCCACCCGCGCACGCGCCCTCTCGCACCGGTCGCGCACTCGACCGCGGCACGAGCGCCGCCATCGGACCCAAGGCGGGCGCGCGCCTCCTCGCGAGCCGCGAGGCTCAGCGCGCCGTGCGAGACGCGGAGCTCGTCGCTGCTGCGGCCGCGGCAGGACAGGGAGACGACGAGTTCAGCATCAGGGAGCAACTCGCCAGTGGAATGGTGCGCGCTGCGTCCCCGGAGGGGCTACCGCCGGCGGTGGCGCCGCGAAATGTGGGCGTGGCGCACACGGCGTCAGGCTCGTCGTCCGAGCGGCTCGTGCCGCGCGTGCCGGTCCCGTCCCTCGAGAAGGAGGACGGGCACCACAGGCGCGAGGAGGTGCGCAGAGAGAAGCCCTCGCAGGAGTCGGGCGAACAGGGCCATCACGACGACAAGACGCGCGCGCACGGGCGCGACGAGGGGACGCCCCGACAGCGTCCCTCCACCTCGAGCAAAGCCGCCGACAAGGGCTACCCGTCCCTCTCCTCGCCTATCAGGCCGCCGCGTCGCCCGCCCGTCGCCGGCCTCAACGCCGCCACCGCCGACTCGGGGCCTTCCCCCTCCCCACGGCAGCGGAGCTCAAGCACGGGCTCGACAGCGAGCCTGAGCAAGGACGTCGTCCTGAGCCAGCTGGCCGAGGCGGTCAGGCGCGAGAAGAAGAAGAGCGAGATGTACCAGCGCGAGTGCGAGCAGGGTGAGAAAGAGGTGCGTCGGCTGCTTGTCGGCGTCTCTCTTTTTGTGCGGGCCGGCGCTGACTCCCTTCCATCGCCCGCACAGCTCGCCGAGATCGCTGGCAACCTCGAGGTGCTCAAGGAAAAGTGCGTCGGCCCGCTTCCTTTTCGGCCTGGGCAGCCTCCCGCCAACTCTCGTGCCGCCAGGTTCGCAACGTCTCTCGCGCAACAGGAGCAAGTCATTGCGAATCTCGAAGCCGAGATCGACGAGCTCGAGTCCGAGCTCGAGATGGCAAATGATCTCGACGAGGAGGTCCGTCCGTTTCGTCTGCGACCCGTGTCATGCGCCGAAACTGACGCGCGACGCGCTTGCAGGCTGCGCGCGAGTACCTTGAGCTCCTCGCGACGTCGACCTCGATCGAGGCGATCAAGGTCAAGGGACCCGTCGTCGGCGCCTTTGACCTCGACGCACTTCGCTCGTCCGCTGGCACTGCGCCCTCGTCGAACGGACCCACCGCGGTCGAGAAGCCCAAGCGCCTCCCTTTCACCTTTCGCCGGGGCCTCAGCCTCAAGCGCCGCGTCGACACGCACGTCGCGGCGTACCACACGGTCGCGAGTAACGCGTCGCTGCCCAAGCCGTCGCTGCCCGCGCGGTCCGCGTCCGTCGCCGGTGCTCCCAGCGCAGCCGACGCAAGGCCAACCCGCCCGCGCAAGCTCAGCAAGTCACGCACGACGCCCTCGGTCCCGACCATTTCCTCGCCCATCGCAGCGAGCGAGCCGACCCCGCGCGGGCCCGCCACGGACGGAAGCTTCGCGCCGAGCGGCCGTGCGCCGCCTCCTCCCCCCGCGCCCGTCTTCCCTGCCTCCAAGCCGTGGGACCTGCCCTTCGAGCTGCAGCCCCGCCGCCCCCCGCGCGAGTCGCCCCCGAAGCAGCGGCAGACGCCGCCCGTGGCGGGCGTGTCGCGTTCGCGCCTCTTTGGCGGGGGCGGGCAGGGCAGCGTCACGGACAGTGAGCGCGAGGACGGCGGCGTCAAGGGGAGGGCGGACCCCTCTTCGCCTGTGTCGGGCCAGGGGCACGGCAATGGGAGCGCGACGAGGCCGAGGAAGCGGAGCTTCAAGGAGGGCGTGCAGGGGACGATGCGGATGCGTGCGTCGCGCCTCCTCCTCTCTTTCGGGTTCCGCTCATGCAGGGCTGATGAATCGACGTCTGCAGTCTTTCCGGCGCACTCGACCGCTTCGAGGACGGGCGGCGCTCGGGCGGGCTCGCCACCGGGAGGCGAGAGCGTCCAGCAATGGCTGCAGAGGGGCATGGCTGAACAGCAGCAGGAGCTTCACCGGTGATAGTCTGTGTAGATTCTCGAGTGCGTCTGTAAAAGCTCGGGATGCGCGTCTTTAACCGCGACCGCCGCCGCGAGGAGAGCGGGCGTCCAGCGGGTTGCGAAGGCCCTGCCGCAAAGCGATGAAGGCTAGGGAGAGTGGGAGGAAGCCAAGGCCCTGCATACCAACAACAACCTGCCTGTACAAGGGTGCGAGCGCAAGAAATCGAAAGACCACGGGCAGATGAGGGGAAGAGGGCAAGTCCAGGGCTCAGGCCGCCAGCCGACGGACCGAGTGCGTCCCCTCCTGCTTTTTGGCGACTCGTCAGCTCCCTCCCGGCTCATCTCCATCCCGACGCGCCTGGGCCTGTCTCCCCGCAAGCGCCATCGCGTCCATCCAGTTGGCCAGCTCCCCG
This sequence comes from Rhodotorula diobovata, assembly GCA_006352295.1. NCBI lineage: Eukaryota > Fungi > Basidiomycota > Microbotryomycetes > Sporidiobolales > Sporidiobolaceae > Rhodotorula > Rhodotorula diobovata. Next base: position 44,745 of record SOZI01000124.1, on the reverse strand, counting down.
CCCATCGCCGCCGACGCCGCGCCAGCCTCCGACGTGGGCCGGACGCGCTTGTGCGCGCAGTGCGGGTCCTGGTGCCTCTGCGTCACGGTCGCGAGCGCGCTCGTCGAGCGACGGGTGAAGACGGCGGGCCGCTTCGGGTGGTGGTGTTGGTGGTTGCGCGTCGAGCTCGACCGGTTCGAGAGACGGCCGGGGGCGGAGCGCGTCGCGTCGGGTGAGTCGTCCTCTGCCGTCGGAGAGGAGGACGGGGACGACAGGGCGAGCGAGGAGAGAGAGGAGAGGAACGACGAGGGAGGGGACGGGGCGGGCTCGGAGGATGGTGAGCGGACTGTGGTTGATCCCTGTGACGCAGTCTTGCGGAGATGCGGTGCGACTGCGGGGCGATTGCAGCGAGAAGGAGAGTCAGCGAATGAGCAAGGCACGGGAGTCGACAAAGGCAGTGCGCGCACCTTGCCAGTCTGAAGGCGGGCGCCAAGGTGACGGCGCCTGCAGAGTCATGCGAGAGAAGCCCAAGATGCAGGACTGGTGCAGGACCAGCAGGGGCAAGCGAAGGGGAGAAGAGAGCAGAACCGAGAGGCGAGCACGAGGCCGGGAGGATCCTCGACCAGCGACAGACGCGCGCAGATCCCGCTGCTTCCGAGACGGCAGCACCGCCCCTCTCCCTTCATATGCCGGGGCGAGGCGGGCGAGTGTCCTGAGACGAGAGCGCACGCGGGTCCGTACTCGCGTCGGACGCGCCTCCCGGACGAACGTGAGTTGCCCGAACGAGCGCAGGCGGGGCAGCGACGGGCACAGCGAGAGGCGCAGGGCGCCGTCGACGGGCCAGCGAAACAAAATGAACGGGCGGGCGAAAAGCGGGTCCCGGAACCTGCGTGTCGCTCCCGGCCTTCCTCATCCGCCCGACCAGCCGCTGTCCGCGTCGTTCCAGGGCGTCGAGAGCGCCACTCTTCACGCCGTGTTCATCCCCAGATAGTCGCGTCAAAGTTCTCGACCAACAGCGGGTCCTTCTGCGCGCACGCGTGCGGGACGAGCGAGGGTCAACCTTGACCGTCGGCAGAGGATCTCATCCGCGAGAGACGCTTTCTCGCAAGCGCACCTTGTGGAGAGACTGCCAGCCGCCAAAGCCATCACGCAGGACGTACACTTGCTGCTCTTGAGCCCCGTCGGTCCGCTGCTGCGCGAGGTACGGATTCGGCGAGAAGTCGACGCCGGCGCCGGCAGCAGCCGCGTCTTGCGATGGCGCAGTACCGAGATCCTCCGTCTTGGCAGCCGCCGCCTGCTCATCAGGCTGTCGCGCCTTGGCCATCGCGTCGGCGTAGATCCGCGCGGCCTTTGGGCCGCGAACCTCTGCGGGGAGGGAGTGCGGCGCGGCGAGCGAGCGTGGTCAGGACGGGCCGCGAGAGGGATGCGCGGGACCGCACGCACGGCTCAGGGTGCAGTGAAAGATGACGGTCGGCACTGCACAAGGGGATCGCAAGTACATCTCAGCCGGTCAGTTCATCGAGCAGGAATCCGCAAGTGACCTGAAGGAAGGGCGGGTTGGGAGCCGCACCGTCTTTGAGCTGCTGAACGAGGTCCTCAACGCTCTGGTCCGTTCGCTGCTCGCTCGGAGCTCGGATGGCGCCCTGCTCGAGACTGGTGTCAGAACGCTTGTCTCTGGTCGAGGGAGCGAGCGCGGCGACGCACGGGGATGTTGCCTCCTCGAAAGTCGTCGTCTGCGGCAGAGACGCTCGGTCAGTAGCCTGGCTGTCGTATGTGGTAAGAGGCGGTGCGTACCTCGCACGTCAACGACCTGAAAGTCCTTGCCGTGGTCGGCCGTGCGCAAGAGGTCGACGAGCTGGTCGGCGTTGAGGTACTGATAGTTCATCTTGGTGGGAATGTCTCGCTCAAAAGGTGGCTGAGAGGACAGCGAGTGCTGCTCCTAGACTGTCAGGCTTTGTCAAGAGGGAGCGAGAGCGAGGTGGGGGACGAGGCTGAGGCCAGGAGGGGTTGGCGCGGAGAGGGCACCTCGCTTCCCTCCTCACACCCTCTTGCTGCTCTTCAAGAGACGCTCTACCGCTCAAGAGCACCCTTGTACACCGGCAGACGCAGTCAAATCGACCGCAAGTCCCGCCGTCGCTCGACTCGACCGCCCAGTCGTCGTCATCTCCCACACCGAATCGCCAGCGGCAACCAGTCGGTCAGTAGACCATTTGCGCACTCTAGGGGCATCAGACATGCTACGCAGTTTGTACAAGCCCCGTGGCCTGCACGATCTGCGGGTGGCCGAGGAGTACTCGCCCACTCTGCGCCTCCCAAGGGCGACAACGGCTGGTCGAGCGGCGGTGGGGCGCGTGACACTGTGCACGCAAAGACATGCATGCCCTTTAGCCTGGCGAACTGCGCGCTGACACTCCGCCCCCTCCTCGCAGGACCCCGCTCCCCGCTCCTCCCGCTCGCTCCCCCCACCTCTCAAGCCACGAGCCCCTGAGCCACCGATGGAGGCGCTCTTCTTCAACTCTCACTCGGGCTACCTCGAAGGCGTCTTGCGAGGCTTCAAGGCTGGCCTCCTCACCCAGGGACAGTACTCGAACCTGACCCAGTGCGAGACGCTCGACGGTGAGCCCCCTCGAGCTCGCGCTTTCTCCCCTACGCGCCTCGACTGACTCGTCCCCGAACCGCTCAAAGACTTCCGGATGCAGCTGACGGCGACCGACTATGGCAACTTCCTCGCAAACGAGACGCCGCCCATCTCGACGTCGACCATCGCCGAAAAGGCGACCCAGCGCCTGGTTGACGAGTTCAACTACATCCGCAGCAACGCGACGGGAGAACTCAAGAGGTTCCTCGAGTACATGACGTGCGTGTGCACTTTGCTGCCTCGTGCCTCCCGCTGAGCCTGCAAGCTCACCCGTCCACGCTCTCGGCCCGGCCGCCGCAGGTACGCCTACATGATCGACAACATTGTGCTCCTCATCTCGGGCACCTTGCACGAGCGCGACACGCACGACCTGCTCGAGCGGTGTCATCCGCTCGGGTGGTTCGAGACGATGCCCGCGCTGTGCGTCGCGACCAATGTCGAGGAGCTGTTCAACACGGTGCTTGTCGAGACTCCGCTAGGTGCGCTCGTCTCCTGGCTCTGTCGGCCTTCGCCTCGTCATACTGATCTGGTCACCGGCCCGCAGCACCCTACTTCCGCGACTGCCTCTCTGCGCAAGACCTCGACGAGCTCAACATCGAGATCATCCGCAACACGGTGCGCGAACCTTTGCCGCTTCCCTCCTGACCCGAGCCGCACTCTGACACACAGTCGCGCCGATCCGCAGCTGTACCGCTCCTACCTCGAGGACTTCCACGAGTTTGTGCTCTCGATCGGCGGCCCGACCGCCGAGGTCATGTCGCCCATCCTCAACTTTGAGGCCGACCGGCGGTCCCTCAACATCACGATCAACTCGTTCGGCACGTCCCTGTCCAAGGAGCAGCGCGGCAAGCTCCTGCCCAAGCTCGGGCGGCTCTACCCAGAGGGCACCATGGCGCTCTCGCGCGCCGACGACGTCGACCAGGTCAAGGCCGTCATCGACCCCATCCTCGAGTACCGCCCCTTCCTCGAAGGCCAGGGCGCGTCGGGCGGCGCAGGCCCCGACGGCGGGATCGGCGGCGGCGGCGCAGGCGGTGCAGGCGGCGCGGCGGCGAGCCTCGAGGACCACTTCTTCCAGCACGAGGTGCACCTCAACAAGCTCGCCTTCATGCAGCAGTTCCAAATCGGCGTCTTTTACGCCTTTTTCAAGCTCAAGGAGCAGGAGATTCGCAGCTTGACGTGGATCGCAGAGTGCATCGCGCAGAACGCAAAGGACCGCATCAAGTGCGTCTTCCCGTCTGTCTTCTCCTGGGCGGCGCCGCTGACCCGCTTGTTCTCCACCTTGAAGCGACTATGTCCCCACGTTCTGAGCGCGCCCGATCCTGCCGTCGCCGCCGTAGAGATCGTTGTACCCCTCCTTCTCTCTTCCTCGCCCTTGCAGTCCAGCCGTTCATACCCCTGCGCGCTCGTTCGGACCTCGTTGGCTCGAGTGAGTCTCGTGAGCTTTCGTAGGATCCTCGGAAGGGGCGCTCCACTCGCTCGATTGCGCCTGCGGGCGGCTCAACTACGTCTGGGGCGTCACGTCCGCCCCTTCGTCCTTGACCAAGCCCGCCTCTTTGAAATCGGGGAGCCACAGCGCCTGCGAGCAAGTTCAACACCGACGTCAGCCCTGTTGCACACCCGTTCCTCTCCGGGGTCCCGAACATGAGGAGCCGGAGGAGGAGGACGAGAGGACGCACCAATTCGCGCCCCGCACTCGCCAGCATCGCCGCGCGCGGGTTGAACGCGACGGCCCTCGCCGGACCTCCTGCGTGTCCGTCGAGGCTCGCGACAGGGTGGAGCGTGCACGTGCTGCCCGGTGGAGGGCGGTCCGCGGGGGCCTCCGAGGGGGGAGGCGCAAAGTCCCAGATGTGGATGCGGCCGTCGATGGCGCCTGGATGGGTGGGTGGGTGGGCGCTCGAGGGGTCAGTTGACAGGTTGCGAGGAAGTGAGAAAGGAGGGACGGACCGGCGACGATGTAGCGCGCGTCGGGGGACCAGGAGAGCTCTTCGGAGGAGAGGCCTGCGGCGGGCTCCATTGGGCGGTCGTATGGCTTGGTGACGGCTCGTTCCAAGCCTGTTGCGATCGACTCTAGCGGGACTGTAGTCCTCTCAAGCGGGGCGTTGCGTGCGTCAGCGAGCCTTCGTAGCCGAGTGGAGAGACGGCACGGTGGGGATCGGGACGCACGCTCGAGCCGCGCCATGACCGTCCCGTCGAACGAGTCGAGCACATAGTGAACGTCGCCGCTCGTCCCGACGAGCAGCCACTTGCCGTCGTTGCTGAAGCTCACGCTCGTGTAGACGGGGATCCGCGCGGGGAAGGTCCGCACGCTCAACACGGGGTCCTCGATGTGCGTCGTCAGGAACGGCTGCTTGTCAAAGTTCTTGACGTCGTACAGCATGACGGTCGAGCGGAGGTTGAGCACGACGGCGAAGACTGCGCCCGAGGGGTCGTACGCGACGCAGGGGTGGCCGGCGACGTTGAGGAGGCCTTGGGCGCTCGGGGTCCGCAGGTCCCACATCCGGACCGTGTCGTCTGTTGCGCCCGAGAGGAACGTGTCGTCCATGGGCGACATCTGCATCGAGACGACCCTGCGGGTGGTTGCGATTCAAGTCGAGGTCAGCGGCGGGAAGGGGCTTCGAGGGACCGCTCGCCATGGCCCACCTCTTCGTGTGGCCCTTGAAGTAGCGGATGTAGCTCTTGTCGTCAAGTTTGCAGTACCGGATGTCATCTGCGTGCAGAGAAGAGAGGCCGGGTTCAGCGCGCGCAGCTTCTGCGACGCTTCAGAGGATGCGCACCGTTCTCCTTTGTGCTCGCGTGGATCATTGTGCTCTTGGTGTGAGTGAAGCGAGCCAAGTGCGTGCCGTACTTCTTCGAGGGGACGGAAGTGACATGCCTGCGAGAGAGAGAGAGAGCCGGGAGGCAGGTGGGGGAGGACGAGGGCAAGATGAGCTCGACGAGACGCAGGGAGGTCTAGGCCGCCGCTCGAGGAATAAACGCACTGCCCTGTCCGCGCGTCAAAGAGCTGCATCGTCTCGTCCTCTGCGCTGGTGACGAGGTAGCCGCCCGAGTCGTCAAAGTCGAGCGAGGTGTAGCTCGTGTCCTTGGCATTGTGGCCCTTGAAGACCTTTGACGGCTTGAACGAGCTCTGTTTGGCGTTGCTTGCACTCGAGCTGTCAGCTTTGGGCTAGCGGGACGAAGTGGGAGAGGGATGAGCGCACGAGGATGCGCGGCGAGAGGACGATGGAGGAAGGCAGGCGCGAGGTGGACGCGGCAGCAGAGCCTTCCATTGCTTTCTGGTGCTTGCGTGATCTTAGGGCGGAAGAGCTCCTCAAGGTGAGCGAAGTGGGGGAAACAGACGAGCTGCCGCCATCGCTCGTCTCGTTTCGTCCACCCAAACACGCTCTCGCGCCAACCTCGTGCAGCTCAGCCAACTCGTGCATCCGCTTCAAGCACTTGCTCTCGTCCGTCCTGTCGAATCGCACGCTGTCCCCGGCCGTCCTCGGCACGCTCCCCGGCTGCGCGGCTCGGCGCCTCGGACGTGCACAGCAACGGGGCGTACGCTCGACAAACGGCTGCAAAGTGACTGCTGCTGCATTGCTCTAGTCTATGTACAGTGGGGGTGCACACAACGCGCGGTGTTCACTCGGCCCTCTACTGCTTGAGCGCCTTCTCGACGCGCAGGATCTCGGCCAGCGTGTCCTTGGTCGAGTCCTCGAACGAGATCCACTTGAACCCGCCGAAAGTCCTGTCGACGAGCGACGAGTCGGTCTTGAAGTGGGGCTTGCCCTCGGACGGCTCAGCCTTGGGCAGGCGGCCGTCGAGCTCCGGGAACGCCTTGCGCGCAACGTCGACGACCTGCGAGTTGTCAAAGTGGAACGCGATGGCGAGGAAGCGCTTGTCGGCGCCCTCGTCGGTCGTCGTCGCGAGGACGTGCAGGTTGGCAATGTCGCGGCTGTCGGTCCCGACGGGGAAGCTCGTCTCGGGCACCTCCTTGGCGTCGACGACGCCCCACACGGCGCCGGACGACGTGTTGAGGCTGTCGAGCGACTCGATGACCTGGAGAGGCGGGCCAAACTGAGGGCAAGGACGACAGAACAGTCAGCGCTTGCCGCCTTCTCGGCAGGTGCTCTCGGCAGGTGCCCGTGTGAGAGAAGCGACGCACGATGAGGGGCGGGCAGACCGTCGAGAGCTTCCACTTGGTCTCGGGCTCGCGGGCAATCTTCCATGCCTCCTCCTCGGCCACCTTCTTGCCTGCGTCGGGACAGTAGGGTCAGCTCATTGCGTCTCGACGCCGAGGCAAAAGGGAGAGTCCAACGCACTCGCGCAGTAAACGAACGTCGGGTTGTCGCTCTTCTTGGCCTCGTCGTACGTCGCCGGGTTCCAGTCCTCGTGGGTGAAGGTGGTCTCGGGGCTCAGGCGGTTGAAGTCCATGACGGCCGCGAACGACGACGTGACGACGACGCGCTTGACCGAGGGCTCCTTCTGCGCGGCCCGGAGCGCGTGGCGGGTGCCCTCGAGAGCCGGGATCAGGAGGTCCTTCTCGTTGTCCTTGACGTCGTAGTGGCTTGTGGTACGCAAGTCGGAGCGTCAGCCTCGCTGGCAAACAGTGGAGAGCGACGTGGAAAAGGCGACGCACAAGGGCGAGGCGGTGTGGGCAAGGATGGTGACGCCCTTGATCGCCTCGTCAAAGGCGCCGGGCGCAGCCACGTCCTTGACGATGGCCCACTCGAGCTTGCTCTTGTCGAACTTGCCCTCGTGCTTCTTGGCCCACTTGTCTGCCTTCTCCTGCGAGCGGACCGTGCCGCGAACGCTGCAGGTGCGGGAGGTTGCGCAAGGGTACCGCACGACGAGAGACGCATGTCAAGTGTGGTGCAGGGGGCGGGAGGGAGGGCGGGAGGGAGGGGAGGAGGGCAAGCAAGGTCAACTCGTGTTGTCGCACGCCAGTCCCTAGAGGGCACGCACCGGTAGCCCTTCTCGAGGTATGCGAGAGTGACGGCAGTGCCGAGGAAGCCTGTGCAAGTGGAGTCACGCTGTCAGCTGCGTGGGCATCCAGAGAGAGCACGGGAGGAGGGAGGGCTCACCAGAAGTGCCAGAGACGAGGACGAGGTCGGCAGACATGGTCGATGTGTGTGTTTGTGTAGAGTGCGTGTGAAGAGAAAGAGTGCACAGAGGAGAGTAGAAGAGAGAGAGAGGGAGAGAGGGCGGGCTGGGGTAAGGGAGTCGATGACAACACTGGTTGCCAGGCCGAGCGCCGCGCGTCGGACCCTCCTCCACTCGGCTCAGCTCCACCCCCGCACTCTCTCGACCGAGCTTCGGACAGTCGGACTCGCACGCGCATCTCTTCTCGAATGAACGTCTTTGCTCATCCCTCGCTCCGACCGGCTGTCGCTGAATCTTTGTCACCTTGAACTCGTGAGAGCGGACACAGCGACGTCGATGCTGTTACAGACCACGAGGTGCCTCAGCGACGAGAGGACGACAGAGCGAGGCATCGACTTCGAGACCACCGGTCGGACCTTCGCAGGCACGGAGAACGAGACCAGCTCGACGCACTTGCATAATAACGCAATCAGACACCGCTACGAACTGCAGACTGCACTAGTTGACCTCACCTGAACGCGACCCTCCCCTCGGCAAAGAACCACCTCATGCCGCCGTCGACCGTCGAGTCCTTCCTCCCCTCGAGCACGACGTCCCACGCCGGCCCCGCGTGCGAGAACAGCACGGGCTTCTTGTGCCGCTTGGTCTCGACGAGTGAGCCGAGGAGGCCGCGCAGGCGGGACTTGAGCGCCGAGAGGGCCGTGGACTCGCCGAAGCGGAGGGAGGAGAGGAGCGCCGGGTCGAAGGCGGGGAAGAGGGCGTGCTGCGTTGGGGGGAGTGTGGTCAGTCGCTGTGATTGAAGAGGGCAAGCACGATAGGCGGGAACGTACGCCTGCTTCGCCTGCGACGGGGAGGAAGAGGTGGGGCGGAGTATCGCCGCTCGCCTCGTTCTCCTCGTCCGCGAGCGCGAGCATGAAGCGCCACTCGTGCTCGGCCTGCTTGTGTTCGAGACACGTCACCTCGCTCGGACTGAGCCTGTGGTCGTATGGGTGAGCGCGTGAGTCGTTGGTCCAGAGGCAGCGAGGGGAAGAGCGACCCACTCGTCGCCGCATGTCGGGCAGTACGCCCTCACCCAGTCCTCGAGCCGGTCAGGGAGGAAGTCGATGACGCGCGCGCGGAAGCGGAACGTTCCCGCGAGGCCCAGAGCGAGCGCCGACGAGATGGACTGCGGCGTCAGGCCAGACGTGTCGCAGATCGAGGCTGCCCCGGGTCGACGCCAAGAGTCAGACCGAGCGTGACGAGATGTACCCAGAGCTGCCACGTACCGAGCGGGTCCTCGACGACCTTGCTAGACGAGCTGTCCTCGCCACCTGTGCTCGGCGCAGACCCCCCCACGTCGCCCCCGGTGACGGATGCCCAGTACGTGGCACGACGTCTGCGCAGACCTCTTGCGTCAGTCCGTGAGCAAGTGAGCAAGTGAGAGAGACGCACGCCTTGAACGCGTCGCGCCATTCCTTCGTCGTGTTGTTCTCCCGGAGGAGCCTCACGTCGCGCCGCTCGGGGTACTTGCCGTCCTCGACCATGGTCGCCTCGAGAAAGTCGTTCAGCGTCATCTTGGGGCGCACGTTGCGCAGGTAGACGAGCCGGCCGACGAGCTTGTCCTCCGAGAGTGAAAGGAGCGGGTCGTTCTGCGCGCCAAAGATCGACACCTGGAGCGTGACCTGGCCAGGCGTGCGCACCTCGGACGTGTCCGAGTAGGCGTACAGCTGGTCGTTGGTGGTGTAGTCGGTGATGAAGAGCGAACATGCGTCGAATGGGCCGACGGAGCCGCCAAAGGGCTTGTAGAACTTGACGATCTGGAGAGACGCGCTCGGGTCAATACTCCCTCGAGAGACAGACAGAACAAAAGCGCGTACCTCGGCCTGGATGTCACAAAACGTGTCGGCGCACATCTCCTCGACCCTGACGAGCCTGCGACCTTTCCCCGCCCCCTTGCGCAGCATTGCGCTCCTCGCCACCGCATCACTGCCCGGCGGTGCCTGCGGAACGGCACCGCTCTTCGCCGCAAACCCGCCGAGCACGTTCTCGAGCAGGGCGTGCTTCTTCGCCCAGCGGGCAAGCTCGCGCGCGTACGACAGCTCGGCGTCGGTCATCGATGCGGCACGGGTGGGCGGGGCCTTGAAGGCGCCGAGTTGGGCGCCGTCAAGGAGCTGTGCGGGAGGGAGGACGTAGAAGAAGCCTTTGCCGGCGTAAGCGGTGAATTGCTGCCTGTCCTTGCTCCACTGCGCGATCGATGCGTCAGTGTCGCTGCTTGAGCTGCCAAGGCGAGAGAGGTCGCACGCACGTTGAGACCCTGGATCACTATGATGTCGCCGTCCTGCACGACCGGGATGTCCTGTTCGAGCTTGCCGTAGTAGCGAACCTCGACGACGAACCCCGTCGAAGCGTTGGTCGGGTCGTACAGGTGCAGCATGCATGCCCAGTCTGCGCACGTCCAGAGCGTGAGTATTCGACTTTCGAAACGCTTGCGAGAGGCCGACGCACCCTGGGACCCGCTCGTCATCTTTGCGAGGGGTTTGGAGACGATGGCCATGGCGATGAGGTTGACGCCGGCGCCGTTCTTGCGGCTGGCGAGCGTGTCGAGCGCGACGTAGATGTGGTTGGTGACGGGCTGTGGGAGCGTCGCCAACGTCAGCACCCGAGTCTGCGGTGGCGGCAGCGAGAGGACAAGCGCACCGAGGACAGGCCCCAGGTCGTGCGCACGTCGCGGCTCTCCCGCTGCTTTTTGGCCTTTGGTTCGCCCGTCGCTGACCTCTGCGACGTTCCCGTAGCATTGGCGCCGCTCGCGGCGCTCGTGCCGGTGCCAGTGCTCGTGGCCGTCCCGGTCGACGCCTCGCCGTGCGCCGCGAGTCCGAGCCACGGGCTGTTCGGGTTGCCCATGGGCACTACTAGCTTGTCGCGCCTCTGCTGCTGCGATGGGAGTGGGCGCGAGGGCAGGTTGTCGCGTCTTGAGAGGGTGGAGGCGCGAGCGGGCGGCGGGGCGGTGTCGACGGTGGCGCCTTCATCGTCCGAGAGCGAGTGGGCAAGGGGTTTCGCCGGCCGCTTGCTCGGCACTGTCGCTGTCTCGGCTGCAGGGTGTAGACCCGGTCAACATCGTGCGAAGAACGCAGAGTTTTCGCCAGAGGGGAGTTGAGCGCACCTCGGTACTCGAAGTTCTGGCCCATCCTCCCCGACTCTGAATCGATCCACCAGCCCTGGATCCCCATCTCAAAGACGACCCTGGTCCTCTTGCCCGCGGGCACATCCTGCCCTCGCGCGCCCCCGACGGGCGGCACCACCTCGACCCTGGCGTTCTCGCCCTCGCGCGCAAACACCCGCAGCGCGCCCCGCCCGACGAGGAGCGTGAGTTGCTGTGCTGCCTTCTGCGCCCACGAGCCCCGCAGCTCGAGCTGGACGCGGTGCGAGCCCCGCGTGTCGGCGAGGGTGAGGCTGGCCGAGAGGGTCGAGGGGTTGAAGGGGCGCGTCGAGACGATCTGGCCCTCGAGGGCGGCGGTGGGCGGGAGACAGGAGCCCGGGATGAGTGCTGCGAGCGGGTACAGCACCCTCAAAGCCATGCTTGCGAGGGTGTGGACAGAGGGGGAGGAGCAGGGAGGCAAACAGCGCGACCTCGCGCGCGCGATCCGACGCGGCACCGACTGACCGCGCACGTGCCGCGAATGTGGGGCTTGCGTTGGAACTTTGCGAAGGTCCCGCTCTCCTCACCGGGCGCACATAGTGTCGGCGACCAGAGACTGGGCCGCTCACGTTAAAGATCACCAGGACTCGCATTTCGCACAGACAGACAGACCAGACCATAGACGCCCTAGTGGTACAGAGATGCACGCGGCCCGCGCGCAGTCACAGCTTGGCGCTGACCTCGGCCGCGACGAGCGCCTTGAACAGAGCCTCGTTCTCGGCCTGAGGTCCTCCAACCGAGAGGGGCTCGTTCTTCGCGAGCTGGGCGATGACCGGGGCGTAGATGGTCTGCTTCATGGCGCGGAGGACCTGCGCATGCTCGCGAGGGATGATGCAGGGATGGCGATGAGGAGGAGAGGGCCAACATCAGCATGTGCCTTTTCAGAGGATGACCAGTGAGGAAGAGACTAGATGGGAGACGCACCCCCGTCGCAGCCAGCGGACTCAGCGTCGCCGCCTTCTGCAGCGCGTACGCGATCGTCCCTTCGCTCCCCGTCGCCTCGACAACCTCGTCGACGATGCCCTCCTTGAGCGCTTCCTGTGCCGTGTAGCGGTGGCCCGTCAGGAGCACCTTGCGCAGGACGGGCTCGGGGAGACGCGCAGAGAGAACCGCGGCCATGCCGGCGGGGCTGCAAGTCGTGGGGCGCTGCAGAGGTCAGCACGGGACGGGCTCGAAGCGGGACACAATTTGCGAGAGAGGGCGGGGACGCACATGGGCGCGCCAAAGTGGACCTCGTTCATCGAGCCCCAGGTGCGGTCCGGCTGCGCGGAGGGGTCTTGACGGGGTCAGTGGCCCTGGTTGCCCGCAAAACAGGGGGGCGGGTGGAAAGGCTGACCCTGCAGATGCGCCAGTCGCACGCCAGTGCAAGGCAAAGACCGCCGGCGAAGAAGTGACCGTTGACGGCAGCGATCGTGTGGAGCGGGAACGTCATGACGCGCGACAACAACTTGTAGTAATAGTCCTGCAAGCTCTCGAGCATCAGACGGAGCCCTTCCTCGTAGCCTTCTGCGAGCCTGCAGGGAGGCAGCCATGGGAGACGCACCCGGAAGAAGGTCGGGTAGTCGGCAAGCACCTCGAGCTGCAGGCCGTTGCTGCGGGATCACGATGGCGGGGTGAGCCGAGCCCCGCTCCTCGCGCTGACCATGCTGAGAGCACGCACCTGAAGAACTTGCCCTTGTCCCTCTCACCCGTCAGGACGAGGGCGCCGTTCTTGTTGCCCGCCTGTGCCGCACGGTGCCACGCGAGCTCGACGTGGTCCAGCGCGGGGAGCAGCTGCGCGCCGCACGCGAGGAGGTTGCGAGTCAGCTTGAGCGATGCTGCTATTCGATGATTCTGCAGCGTCGCCGCACCGCTTGCTTGATGAACTCCTGCGCACGAGGTTGGCATCGTCAGCGGGGGTATGCAGAGAGGACACACAGCGACAGTCACGCACGGGGAGGAGCCTGTTGTCTGGCAGGTTGTGCATGGAGAGCAGCCAGACTCCATTACCCTCTTGAGTGACGGTTGCGAGGGCCTGCTTGGCGGCGCGGGGGAAAGTCACGGCGGCGGTGGCCATGGTGGGATCGTCTGAGCGGTGTCGCGGGGCGGATTGCGGTGTCGTGACAAGCTTCAGTCTGCAGAATCTGACTCTGTGGCAGCAAGAAGAGCAGCGAGAGCACGGTGGTGGGAGGGACGAGAGTGAAGGGCGCCATTCGGTGCTCGGCTCCCCAAGTGGCCGAAGCCGCCCTCTCTCTCTCGAGCTCGAGGGGAGGGGCCCTACCTCTCTGCGAGATGTGCATGTGCTGGCTCTACGGCTCGATGTCAAAGGTCTACTGCGCCGCCCACGCTCCAGCGACAGCTGCAACAGCCGCCGCGCTCACGAGGTTGACGCCGTTGTTTGACAGCACGGCGAACCCGCTCCCGGGCACGCGCACGATCTCGTCGTCTGGGAAGGCGGGCGAGGGGTGCGGCGCGTGTACGACGAGGTTGCGCGTCTTGGAGAAGTAGGTCGCCTGGAGAGTCGCGCCGAGGAGAGAGTCGAGCTGCAGGCACAGAGCGACGTCGCGGTGAGCGAGAGGTCCGAGTGTACGCCCGAGCCCGAGCCACGATACGCTAGCGAGGCGACCTGGACAGCCCGCGCCGCCGCGAGTCAACGACAACAAAAACCGACAGCTGACTCACCAAGCTCCCACCGAGACCCGCCGCACCCGCAACCGCGACAATCTCCACCGCCCAGCCCCACGCCCCGCACGCCGTCGTCTGCCGCTGCGCTGCGAGGCTCGCGACCGCGAGCAGCCCAACGAGGAGTCCTCCGAGGAGCGAGACGAGCGTCCCCCAGGGCGAGACGCCGCCGTTTGTGCCGCGCGGGCAGGGGCGGAGGGTGGTCAGGAGGCGGGGAGGGGAGCGGGAGAGGATGCCGAGCTGTGGGGGAGTAGGTGAGCGTGGTCAGAGTGGGGACGCAGGCAACTACATGCGGTCCTAAGCGGGAAGCGATGGCTCGCTTCGGGATCAGAAGCTGAGGAAGTCGTGCTCACCTCGCTCGCGAACTGCGAAGAGGAGCGACAGACGTGCGAAGTCAGGTCAGCAACGCCTCACCGACACGGGCCACGAGAAGAAGCGATGACGCATGACGCACCGTGTCGCCGCAGCACGCCGCCCAGAACGCGACCGCCGCGAGCACCAACGCGCGGCTGTGCGTCCGCCCTCGCGGATCCAGCCCAACGACACACCACGCGCCCTCCTTTGCCCAGTCCTGCGCACCGGCGCGCTCGCCCGAGTAGAACACGCGCCATGTGACGGCGCAGAAGGCGCCAACGAGGGCGTTGCAGGCGACCTGGGTTGCGGTTCGGCCGGCGCTGCTGGGTGTCGAGTGGGGTGGGGCGGTGGTGGGCGAGGAGGCGGACGCTTTTTGCTGAATGGAGGGTGCTTCGGGCTCTTCATACGTGGCCTTGACAGCGGCCTTGACCTGCAACGCATCGTCGGGTGACAGGGGGAGAAGGGGGCATGACTCGTAGGTGAGTTTGATGAGGCTCGACTCGCGTTGACGCCGACCAAGGGGGGGACAGACCTTTGTGGCCTTGCTCCCGGCAAAGTAGAAGCCCAACAGACAGGCGCTGAATACCTTGAGCGGGCTGGCGAGGGCTGCGTATCCCAAGATGGACGCGGCGAGTGCACCCGAGGGCGAGAGCGACGCTGAGCGCAGGCCGCGTACCGCGACGAGTACAGCTGTGAGGAGAGCTCCCAGGTAGAGCTGCATGAATGCCTCGAACGGATCGGCGGGGATGGCGAGCCGAGCAGAGGGCGAGCCGGGCGAGCCTCCGAGATGTCAACTCCGAGCGCGAGCCTGCCACCACCACTCAGCACTCCGGGGCGACCCCAGTGCGGTATGTACAGACTGAGGATAGGGCTGTTGAGCCAATCCAAGCCAGGGCCAGCCCATCAGGAGCGAGGCAACGAGGTCAACTCTGCGAGGATCTCGAGTTGCTCGCTCCCCTCGGCCCTTGTCCTCCTCCCGCTATTGATCCTGAGTCCCACTGCCTAGAGCGGCAGTCTCCTCCGCAGCAACATCTGCCTCCAGGCGTGCCTCTCGCCCTCAAGAGACCCACCCTCCACCACTGAAATCGACCCCCCACTTCCCCTTGCGCCCACGCCTACTCCGCATGCAACACCTTGACCGCGCAGCACACAACTTTCACGACTCCCCTTCCACGTCCAGCCCTCGCCATGCCGTCTCCCGCCGACCCGCCCGACGCGGCAGTGGACGTATCCCCTCCCACCGCCAACTCACCCCCTCCGTCACCCTCTTCGCGTCAGTCACCCAGCGTCTCTTCCGATGATGACGATGACGACTACGACGACACGTACGGAGTCGCGAGGGCGGCCGCGAGCGAGGCAAAAAGGCCCGTCTTCTTCCCGCCTCTGTGGCTCGCGCGCAGGTCAGAGTGCATCCAGCTGCTCCAGAGCGAGGGTGTCCGCAGCGTGCGTGCTTCTCTTTCGTCCTGGCGCTCGCTCTCCGTACGCTGACGGACCTGCCCCACACGCAGGTCGTCGACTTTGGCTGCGGAGTGGGCGCCGTCCTCTCGATGCTCGCCCTCCCAGCGTACCACCTCGACGAGTGGGCCTCGCCGGCTTGCTCCCCCTCCCCACCCTCGCCAGAGGCCGCGCGCACAAAGGTGGGCAAGGCCGATCTCGTCGCGTCGATCCCGCCGCCCATGCCGCGCCACCACGGTCTGCACCTCGAGCGCCTCGTCGGCGTCGATGCGGACCTCGCCGCGTGCGAAAAGGCCGCTCTCGTGTGCGCGCCGTCGGAGTCGAAAGCAGGGTCGCACGACTTGCGCTGGGAGGAGCTACGCACCGAGGTGTGGCATGGCGGGGTCGAGGTCTACAACGAGGCGCTGGAAGGCGTCGATGCGTTTGTCATGACAGAGGTGCTTCTGCTTTGTCGCTCTGCTGCGCGCTCGTCTCGCAGCACTGACACTGCTCGCCCCCTACCAGGTCATCGAGCATCTGAGCATGAGCGCTCTGGCTCGCTTGCCGAACCTCCTGTTCTCGGGTCCTTCGAGCCCTCTCGTCCACTGTCTTCCGCCGACCTGACTCCTCTTCTCGCAGTCTACAAGCCCCGCGTCATCATAATTACCACCCCGAACCACTGCTTCAACCCGTACTTCCCCCCTCCTTCCTCCCTCGCCTCCTCGCGCGCCCGACCGGCATGGTCCCGCTCCGCCGCCGCCTCGTCGAGCACCGCCGAGGACAATCCCTCGCACCTCTTCCCCGACCCGACAGGCCGCACCCGCCGCGTCTTCCGCGACGCGACCCACACGCTCGAGTGGACGCCCGACGAGTTCCGCGCGTGGTGCGGCGACGCGCTCGAGAGTGCGGGCGCGGCGGGCGAGTACGAGGTCGAGATTGGGGGGGTCGGGAGCTTGGAGGCGTACTACCGCGGGTGCGAGGGCGGGGTACCGTTCCCTCCACCGGCGAGGGCGCTGCACCCTGCGCTCGAGGGCCACCCGATCTGCGCTGAGCCGGTCGAGGACCCGAGGAGGTTCTTTGCGACGCAACTTGCGGTGTTCCGCCGGCGGGAGGGGACGAGCGGGGCCAAGGGCGGCGATGCGGTACAGGGACAGGAGCAACAGGACCGGTCCCAGGACGGGGAGCAGGAGGACGATGAGCGCGCCTCGCGCTCGCTGCACGTCAGCCCAATCAACACCTACTCGCCTCTGCCTCCCCTTGACTCTACCGTCCCGGGCACCTCGTCGATTTCCGCCAGCGCCCTTCCCACCACGGCCGCAGCAACGACACCCTCTCCGCGGGCTCCTCACGCCCTCGTCGCCGCCTCGACGCACGCCGCGCACCCCTCTGCTGCGCTACCGACCGCGGACGGGGCCGTCCTGCGCGAAGCCGTCCGCGGCGTGTTCATCGCCGCGAGGCGTGGGCAGAGGATGAGTCTCGAGGAGGTGTGGCGCATGGCCGATCGGCCGTCGCTGACCGCTGGCGCGGGCGAGGGCGAGCGGGAGGGCGAGGCGCTGCGCGTGCTCGCGCGCGGGCGGGTCGGTGCGGTGCTCGATGCGCTGCTGCGCGCCGGGGACGACGGCGAGGACGAGGACGAGTGGGTGTTTGCGCGCCTGAGGGAAGAGGCGGGGCGGGGGAGGGAGCTGAGGGGATTTGAGGCGCTCGGGGTGCGGTGGGAGAGGTATGACGAAGTGGTGGGGGAGTTGGAGAGGAGGGAGGTGGAGGAGGCGCAGCGGAGATGGGGCAGCGCTCAGCGGGACGCGGGCGAGGATGAGCAGAACGACGGAGCCTCCGCGAGTAGCGGCAAGGCGAGGCCGTCCGAGGAGCACGACGCGGGCGATGGAGCCGAGGTGCGCAGGGAGGACGAGCAGGGAGGGGCGCAGCAGGGCTCGGGTGCGCCTTCCTCAGAGCTCCGCGGTGACGAGGACTCGAGGGCGGCGCACACGAGCTGGCACTCGGAGCCGCCACCAACAACGACTAGCGGGTGGACCGATGATCCGTGGTAGGGCGGGTACCGCGCGCTGCACAGCTTGTCGCCGCGCACAGGACTGACGACGCAAGGGAAAGCGAGCAGCGGGAAGCGTAAGGACGTGTCATGCGGCCGTCTCGTGCCCGCGCGCGGCGCTGCTCTCACGTTGCCTGGCCAGGAGGACGGAGCTGTAACGTTAGCAAGGCACAATGGAGGGCGAAAGGGCACAGGTGGGCCCGAGGGGGAGGTCAGCTCGCCCGCCCCTCCGAGGTGCAAGTGGCCCCGGCGGCCGCGCCGAGTCTGAGAGACGCGGTCAGTCACCTCGACAGCGCCGCACACAAAGGCTCACCCGAACCGAGTGAGCAAAGGGAGGCTGCGACACTTGCCGGAGCCGGCGAGCGATGAGCGCAGAGCCTGAACTGGGGCGAGGAGGGCGCCGCGGGGAGTCGTGGTCGTGGAGGCAGTCGACGCTGTGGTGCTGCGAGCACGCCTTGCCTGTCATAATGCCGAGTTGACGGCGGTCGTGCGGGAGAGACGAGTCCAAGCCGCGAGTTCGTCAGGATCGCCGCCAGGCATCCTCCTCACCTTGGACAACGACCTTCTCGAACAGCGACCGCGGGCTCGTGGACTTCTAGACACTCTGCTCGGACGCGGGGTCTGCCGAATGCAGCCCGCTGCCCGCCCGCTCACTCTCGATCCTCCTTTCCTCCTTGGCTTCCGGCGCGACAACGTTGTCTCTCCCCTGTCGCCTCCTTGCCGAGCACATTGTCGCATGCGGGACAGCGGCAGGACCCTGCTTGATGCTCACCCTGCGCTGCGGGACCCTGCCTCTTGCCTCTGCTCCTGCTCCGCACCGCTCGAGCTTGAGTAACCCGCAGCGCTGCCGTCCTCGAGAGCCCGCTGCCCCGAGCGCACAGCCATGAGCCGCCCGTCTTGCGTTGCACTCGCGGCCGTCGCCGTCCTTCTCTCGGCCGTCGTCTCGCGCGTCCAGGGCGCCGTCTTCAACTGCGTCGGGTGCGCCTATCTCTCTCTCTCTCGATCCTGTGTCGAGCGCGACTCCCAGCTGACTCGATGCGTTCGCACACGCCTGCACAGTGGATCTGTTTGTACGCCGACTTGAGCACTGGAGTTCGCGAGACTGCGCGTCGCTGACCTCGCCCCCATGCAGATGCCGTCGCGCACCCCGATGACGACCTCCTCTTCCAGTCCCCGACGCTCCTGGACGACATCGACAGCGGAGAGTGCATCACTTCCATCTTCTTGACGTCGGGCGACTCTGGCGCAGGAGGCAGTTACGCGCAGAGTCGGGAGACGGGCAATCAGGCGGCGTACTCGCAGATGTTTGGTGTCGACAACTCGTGGACCGAGTGAGCTGGGTTCCCGACCCCAGCCTCGTGCAAATGCTGACTCAGGGAACTGCGAGAACAGGTTCTACGCCACGTTCGGCGGGCAGCCTGTTCTCGTGCGCACGCTCGTGGCCAAGCCTCAGCATCAGGCGGTCTTTTTCCGGCTCCCAGACGGCGGGTGGGACACCGCCGGCTTTCCTTCGACTGGGTGCGTGCACGAGTTCCTGGTCGTCTGCTCCATGAGGACGGGTGCTGACGGCTCTCGAGCTGGGCAGTTACCAAACGCTGCGAGGACTCTACTTTGGCACCATCTCGTCGATTACGAATCAGCCAGGCGACGCGACCTACACGCTCGCCACGCTCAAGCAAGCCGTCTCGCAGATCCTCGCCGCGCGTCAGCCCGCCCGCGTCCGGACGCTCGATCACCTCTCCGACTTTGACGGCGGCGACCACGACGACCACCTGACGACGGGTCGCTTGATCAAAGAAGTCGTCGGCTCGGCGAGCGTCAGCGGCTTCATGGGCTACCCGGTTCAGAACCTCCCCCCGACCTTGTCGACGACCTCGACAGCGTTCCAGCGCAAGAGTGCCGCGCTCTTCGCCTACGCGCCTTACGACTCTGCCATGTGCCAGTCCCTCTCGGCATGCTCAGGTCGCGGCGAGTCGTCATGGCTGCAGCGCGAGTACGCCGTCACGCCGACGCTCGCGACCAAGTCATCCTCGGGCGCACCACAGACGCCCGTCACTCTGCCGAGCGGCACAAACATTGCCCCTCTCGCCGTGGCGTCGTCAAGCTCGGACGAGGGCAGCAGCGTGCCCTCTGCTGCCATCGACGGGGTCGTCAGCGGGTACCCGCGCAACGGGACGGCAGAGTGGGCGTCGGACCACCAGGGCGCGGGCGCCTGGCTCAGGCTGACGTGGAGCAAGCCCGTCTCGGTCTCCGCTGTCGTCCTGTACGACCGTCCCAACGAGAACGACTGGCTCAAGGCCGGCACGCTCGCTTTCAGCGACGGGAGCAGCGTCGGCTTTACGAACCCGGTCAACGACGGTTCGGCCACCGTCATTCAGCTGTCGCGGACCTACACGACCACTTCGCTCCTCCTCACTGTCACTCAGGTCAGCTCGGCGACCGTCAGCGTCGGCATCTCGGAACTGCAAGGTACGACTCTCGCTCCTGCCTTCCTCGCCGTCAACGGCTCAGTTGACCTTGCGCGAGTCCTGCAGTCTACGGCACTCTGGGTGCTACGGCCTCGTCTACGTCCTCTGCCCCGGCATCGACTTCGACTGGGAGCGTCTCTGGCAACCTCGCTCGCAACGCGACGGCGAGCGCCTCGAGCTGGGGCGTCGCGACGGACCAGACTCCGGACAAAGCAATCGACGGCATTGTCAACGGGTACAAGCCTGACGGCACGGGCGACTACACGAGAGAGGTGCGCTCTAGCTGTCCTCGGTGCTGCTCCTTCGTCGTCGACGTCGAGCTGACCTCCTCGCGCATGCACAGTGGGCAACCGACCACGAGGGGGCGGGCGCCTACCTCGCCTTGCAGTGGGACTCGCCCGTCACGGCGAACCAGATTGTCCTCTTTGACCGCCCGAATCTTGACGACGCGGTGCGCCCTTCTCTCGCTTGCGGCGTCCAGCAGAGCTCGCGGCTGACTCGACTCACCTGCAGGTTACCTCGGCGACCATCTCCTTCTCCGACGGCTCGAATGTTGCTGTTTCTGCGCACAACAACGCCGGCGAAGCGACGACCCTGAGCTTCGCGGCAAAAACCTTCTCGTCGCTCGTCTTTACGGTCGACTCGGTCAGCAACACGACGAGCAACATCGGGCTCGCCGAGCTCCAGGTCTTCTTCGCTTCAGGCTCCACTGCCACTGCGAGGTGCGCGCTTCGTCCCCTCTCGCTTGATAGTCTCGCTCACCTTCGCGCCCCCTCTGCCAGTGCAACATCCGCCTCGCCCTCATCGACCGCGACGGCGTCGAGCATCCCTGCCTCGTCATCCTCTACTGCCGCGACGTCCAGCGCCGTAGCTCCGTCGTCGACGGCGGCACAGCCCCAACCGACCGGCTCTTCGTCCCTCAACCTCGCCCGGAACGCGACAGCGAGCGCATCGACTTGGAGCGATGCGACGAGTCAGACGCCCGACAAGGCCGTCGACGGTGTCGTCAGTGGTTACAAGGAGGACGGCTCGGGCGACTACACCAAGGAGGTGCGTGACTCTCTCGCTCTGCCTCTCTGGGTCCTGCAATCTCCTGCTGACACGCATCTTGACGCAGTGGGCCTCGGATCACGAGGGCGCAGGCGCTACCTTCGCGCTGACCTGGTCGAGCCCCGTGACGGCCACCCGCTTCGTCCTCTACGATCGGCCCAACCTCAACGACCAGGCGCGCTCTCTCCACTCTCGTACGCCTTCGAGTTCCCTGTTCTGATGCTCTACCTCCACAGATCACCTCGGCGTACATTCAGTTCTCGGACCAGTCGACCGTCACCGTGCCGACCCTGGCCAACGACGGTTCGGCGACAGCCGTCGACTTTGCCGAGAAGACCTTCTCGTCGGCGGTCCTCTACATCACGGGCGCCAGCAACACGACGTCCAACATCGGCCTCGCAGAGATTCAGGTCTTCTACGTCGCAGCGAACAGGCTGGCCGCGAGGTGAGCTGTCCTTCCCCGGCTCGCTCCCTGCCAAGCGATTCACGCCCTCTCTGCACGCAGCTCGACGACTGCTTCCGTCATCGACTCATCGGCGGCATCATCGAGCCTCATAACGTCGACATCGAGCGGCACTGCGGCAGCGTCGTACTCGAGTGCGCCTCTGTCGGGCTCGAGCGCTGCCCCGACTTCGGGCGCATCTGGATCAGCCTCGAGCGCTGCAGCGACTTCCGGCGCCCAGTCGAGCTCAAGTCCGAGGGTCACGTCGGCAAGCTCAAGCACCGAGGCGTCTAGCAACTCAGTCCTGCCGGCGTCCGCGTCGACCTCGAGCCGCACCACGATCACCTTCGCCTCTGCGGCGTCTACGGCCTCGTCTACTGCCGTCCCGTCGGCGTCTGACTCGTCTCGACTCGTGACATCGTCGGTGGCGCCGTCCGTGCGCTCGTCGCCCGTCTCGCTCGCGGCGAGCTCGACGCCTTCCTCGACCTCGGCCAGCGCAACGCCAGCCGCGCCCTCTGCGACCGGCCTCGTCAACCTTGCGCGGCAGGTGCAGGCAGTGAGCGCCTCGTCTTCGAATAGTGGGACGGGCCAGACGGCCAACAAGGCTATCGACGGTGTCATCTCGGGCTACCCGTCCAACTTCAGCGCCGAGGTGCCTCTCTTTATCTGGTTATGGGACTCTCGCTCGCTCGTCAAGTACTGCCGCCTGACTCGCCGAATCTCCCCAATCGCAGTGGGCCACGAACGGTCAAGGCGCCGGCGCGTGGCTCCAGCTGACCTGGCCTTCTCCAGTGACGCTCAACCAAGTCGCACTTTTTGATCGCCCCAACACGAACGACTGGATCACGAACGCGACCCTGCGCTTTTCGGACGGGTCTGTCGTCTCGACCGGCGCGCTCACTAACTCTGGCGCGGGCGCCTACGTCAACTTTACGGCGCGGGACACGACGAGCCTGCGCTTCACGGTCGTCAGCGTGTCGAGCTCGACGAGCAACGCCGGCTTGGCTGAGATACAGGTGTTCAACAACCCTTCGGCGCGCATCCCCGCCCCGAGCAGGTGCGCTCTTCCTCTCTCGCCCCGTTCCGTCGCGGTCGCATGGTTCTGACCTCGCGCCTCCCGCCCAGCAGCGCGTCTTCTTCTTCAACAGTCGCTTCCTCGACCAGCGCTGTCACGACCGGCACCAGCTCGGCGGTTACCGCGGGGCAAGCCTCGGGGACTCCGGTCAGCACCGCACCCGCTACCACCTCCGCCTCGTCCGCCTCTGCAGTATCGGGCAGCGCCATCAGCTCCAGCCCAGCACCTAGGACATCTCCCTCCTCGACCTTTTCCTCCTCGGCGCCTTCCACTTGAGCGAGCGCGCTTCTGTGGACGATTGTTCCCCGCTGTGCCGTCGCATCTCTCCCTCCCTGTCGCTCCTTGCTCTGTATCAGCACGCACGTCTCTCTGTCGTCCCGAAAGGTCGCACAGAGTGTCTACATTGCTCGGGAAGGACTGACAGGATCGACAACAAAGAGAGAAAACGAGCCGCACCGGCTGAAAAGTGAGCGCCACGCACTCCGGGGCTCACGACGCCCCGCTCCCTCGCCGCCTGCTGCGGTCCTTCAGCTCAATCGACTCGGGCTTCCTCTCGCCCCTCGTCCGTCGACTCTTGTCCTGCCCGACCCCCTTGACCCACAACCTCCACCCGACGCGCAGCACGGCGCGCACGATCCCCACAGGCGGACACAGCCAGCTGAGGACCCAGCTCCAGCCCGCGCGCTCGTTGAGCCGCGAGACGACGCGCTCGACCTGGGCGTCGAGGTCGACGAGCGGGCCTGAGTTGTCGATGACAAAGTCGGCGTACTTGAGTTTCGAGGAGAGCGGGGCTTGGGCTGAGAGGCGCGCTTGGGCGTCGGCGAGAGAGAGGTTGTTGCGCGAGCGGAGGCGCTGAAGCTGGAGAATCTCGGAGCTGTGGCGAAGAGGGCAAGACAGGGCTGTTAGGTCAGCCACGAGGCGCGACTCGGGGAGGACAATCCCGAGATCTGTCGGGCAATGAGAGCAAGAGGGCGCACCAGTAGACGACGACGATGGCACCGCACATCTTCCACAAGCCCGCCTCGACGAGAAGCGGCGCGTCGACGACGCACAGCTTCTCGCCCCTGAACCACGCCTTGACGAGCTCCCACGCGAGGAGGCGCCTCACAGCCGGGTGCACGATCCCGTTGAGGACCTTGCGCTCCTTGTCGTTGTTGAAGACGATCCCGCCGAGCTTCTCTCGGTTCAAGGTGCCGTCTTCGCGGAGGATGTCGGTGCCAAAGTGCCGCACCAGGGCCGAGAGGGCGTACGAATCGGGCTCGACGGCGACCCGCGCGAGGACGTCAAGGTCGATGACGGGGACCTTGTGGTCCTTGAGGAGCTGGGTCACGGTGGACTTGCCTGCGTGCGTGCCCAGGGTCAGCTCGACTGGAGGGCGGTCTCGGAGAGAGGTGGGGGGAGACAGGGTGCCGCACCGCTGGCGATCCCCCCGGTGAGTCCGACGACTGTAGGCGCGTGGGATCAGCTAGGTCCTTGGGGCCGTGAGAGGCGAGCAAGCACACCGAGCATGGGGCAACGAGAGCGAGGTTGGCACGCAACTCAGAGCCAAAGGTCGCGATGAGGAGTCGACGCTCGCCCGGCGTCTCCTCCCTCCGGCCACACTCAAGGCGCCCCGGAGTAGATGCTTTGGAAGCTCCTGCTCCCCCAAGAGCGGCGCGCCGTTCATCCCAAGTCTGTGTTTTCTCGGTCCGCTCCTCAGACTGCCAGCTGCCGGTCGACTCCGGAGGGGCGAGTCGCGCTTTCTGCTTTGCGATTGAGGAACCCGTGCAGCTAGCTTGACAGCAGCACCTGCACCCTGGAGTGGCCAAGTCCAAACGGCCGTCGCGGTTCCGGGCCGCGGTGCTTCCGACCGCCCCGACTCTCCCGCCGCCGTCGTCTCTCCTACCCGGATCCTCGAGCTCGGTGCCCTGGACCGACTCGTGCCTTCCTGACGACTGGTCCATCCTATTGGGTTCGAAGCGAGGGCCCATTGCTGCGAGGCGGCTGCCGTACCAGCGAGGCGGCTGCCGTACCACGTCACGCAGCCGTCAGGCCGGGTTAACCGTTCGCAGAGCCAGACCCAACGAGGACGCCCGCGTACAAGCGCCGCAGGCAGGACAGCGGCTCGGCGACTCTTTCACGACAGGTCGCGCTCTCGAATGGACCGGGCAGGGTCAGCTCGGAGGTGCCGCATCCCGAGAAGTCGACGCTTTGGAGGCGGGCGACTCGGCTGCAGCCTGTCCGCCGCACGGCGACCACTGCTACCTGGGCACAGCGTCTTACAACCACCATTATCCTGCTGCGAGCTTGGTCTGCGGGGCTTGCACGATCAGGTCGGGCTGCCTTCCCCTTGCGGACGGCACGGCCATGAGTTGCTCGCGTACGCGGTCCGCCCAGCTCTCGTTCCTCTGGGTCCACGGGTGAGCTCGAGCTCGCGAGACCCGCGTACGCGACCCTCGTGGCCAGGGAGAGGACGAGGCGAGCGGACAGCACGAGACTCAGCCTGGCAGGAGCTACTGAGCAAGCGCCCGAAGCAAGGTTCTAGCACATGAGGACGAGCCCGACTGGGCCGCAGCCGAGGGGCTGGGGACGGCTGGGAGGGGCCCAAGTGTCGTCGTCACGGCGAGAGGAAGGCGAGGAGGCGAGGAGGCGAGGAGAGGGTCAATGCGCTTGCCACGGCACCACTGCACTGCTGCCGGCAGCGAATCGCCGAGCGAGAGTCGGCCCCGCCCCCACTCGCGCTACATCTGAGCCAGGCTCTGCCCTTCGTCCGGTTCTTCCCCCCCGCCCCGCCCCTCTCGTCCTCTTGCTCATCGCCCCTTGAATCGCAAACATGACTTCTGTCGTCCAGTCCCTCCCGAGTGTTCACCAGGTGCGCCTTGTCGCCCTTCCGCCAGGCCTCCACTCTCACGTTTCGTCACCGCCTCGCTTATCTCACCCCGTCTCTGCAGAGCCTGTTCGAAGCCAAGGCCGTCAAGGGTGAGCCTGGAGGTACATAGGCCCGGCGCGAAGGGTCTCGCTGTCGCGTGTCGAGCGCTTGGCCGGGGCCGGCGCCAGGCTGCCGCCGTCTTGGAGCTGCTTGCTGAACCATCACTGACACACTCTTTCCCGCCCAACGCAGGCCTGACCTTTGAGCAGATCGCTCAACGAGTAGAGAGGGACGAGGTGTGGGTCGCGTCGCTGTTCTACGGCCAGGTCCGCTGCTTCTCCTCCTCGCCAGAGTCGTCCGACGTGCCGCAGCAAGACTGGCCCTCTTTCGCCAGTCTTCTCACGGCCCTGACCTTCCTCTCTCTTGTTTCCTACCAGGCCAAGCCTACTGAGGTGGAGGTCAAGAAGCTCGGCAAGGTTCTCGGGCTGCAGGAGGGCGTGCGTCCCCTTCCTCGCCTTCTCAAGCGTGCCGCTGCGTCACTCACGCTCTGCCTCTTTTCGCCTCGGCCCTCGTCAATTCCCCGGATCCCTCTTCCCTTGCTGCCTTTCGCTGACAACTCGACGACGCTCAGCCCCTGCTCAAGCACTTCCACACCCACTGGTTCCCCGAGCGCGGCGACCTGACGCCGATGCCGCCGCGGGATCCCACGCTGTACCGCCTGTACGAGATCATCCTCGTGTACGGCTACGGCATCAAGTCAGTGATCCACGAGAAGTTTGGTGACGGCATGTGCGTCCCTCGCTTCCCCGCGCTCGACTCGTCAAGCCCCGGAGAAGGGGCGGACGCCTCTCCTCGTTGTCGAGGCGCCCCCCTTCTGGTCACTCGCCATCGTTGACACGTGCACTGACGCTCACTGTGGCCTGCAGCATGTCGGCCATCAACTTCTCGTGCAACGTCAAGAAGGTGGAGAAGAACGGCGCCGACAACGTCCAAATCACGCTCACCGGCAAGTGGCTGCCGTACGACTTTCACGAGTAGACAGGCGCTGTATCGAAGCTCTCGTCGTGTGGTTCCAAGCAGCGCGGGGCGAGGCCAGCGAGGCGCGAGAGTTGCTGCGGGTTGTCGCGACACGCGAAAGCGCCCGGACGCGTGCGGAGTAGCAAGCGTCGCCGTCGCGCCGTTGGGGAGTCCTGCCCCCTGAAGCGCGGTGAGCAGCATGCCGATACTGCCAGGGAGTGTTGATCAAAGCGGCGTCGACAAGGGGACGCACTGGCAGGCCGCAACGACTCGGGGAGTTGTCGAGCGAGAGCCTAGCCAGCACTTGGACGTTCGAACGGAGCGGCGCTGAGGGGCGGCAGGCAACACTGACTGCGCACAAGCGGTTCAAGCGAGAGCCGAGACCGTGTGACCAGGCTCGCGCGCGTCGCGGCGGTACGTAGATTCCCCACCTCGCGGCTCTCTCCCTCCTTCCCCTCACTCGCTCAAAGCTGCACTTCTCCGACCCACGCACAGAGTTCCCTCCTCCCACTCCCTTTCTTCACACCAACTCCCCAACCAAGATGACCAGCGTTGTCCGCCTCTTGCGCCGTGAGCCGGCCCTCCAGCCTCTGGCGTGCGTCCGACTTCCCCTCCCCACGGCACTGGACCTCTCGCTGACTGGCGCACTCTGCCGCAGCTTTGCCGTCGGTGGAGGCCTCGTTGCGGCTGTCGGCATCGCCACCCACTACCTGCGTTCGTCGGTGAGTGTGCACACTCCCCCTTGCGCGTCCCCACCCCCACAGCGGCTCCTCCCCTTCCCCGAAGCCACCTCGCACCCGCTCGCCGCCCAGTGCTGACCTGTGCGCCTCTCACCGGCCAGCCTGACGTGTCCATCAACAAGAAGGGCCGTCCGGAACCCTGGAACGACGTGCAGCAGGGTCAGAACACCAAGGTCCGTCCCCTTCCTTCCCCACATGGCCACGCAAACTTCGCGTGCGTGCTCGCCGCGTGGCTGGCCTTGCGGCCCCTGTTCCCCCTTGCGCGAGCGGCGAGCACGTCCGCTCGCCTCCGCACACGCCACTGACGCTCCCTCGCCTTCCCCTTGCCGCTCGCTCTCGCCTGCACTGCTGCTGCATCCCCCTCCCTCAGTTCCACTCGTACAACCCCGACTTCTGGGCCGCCCGCAAGGACCACCCGGACCCGCGCGCCATGTTCCGCTCGCCCGCCGACGCCGAGACGGCCCACTCGTTCGCCGCTTCGGACTCGTCGGCCGTGCGCCAGGCCAAGGACCACGCGGCGGCCGCCGCGAGGCAGGAGACGATGGCGCGCTTCGAGCGCGAGGGGCAGCAGGACTCGGTCGCTGCCAAGCTCGGCCTCGACGGGCAGCGCGCCGTCGAGCACTGAGTCGCGCGCTCAGTGTGTCTCGACAGGGCGTCGTCCTCCGCTTCCCGCAGGCCCCTTCTCTTTCTCTCTCTCGGTTGTACACAGCTTGTCTCCCCGACCTCGGCCTCTCTCTCCTTCTCTCCCTTTGCTTGATCAGTGCCAATGAATCTTCAACGCTCGAGCCTTGCGCCACCGTGAGCGAGAGGGACAGCCTGCGAGTCGTGCTGTGAGGCGAAGTCAGCTCCCTGTTGCGCGCCAGGTCTGGCCTCTTTCGGCGCCTGCCGTCTCTCAAAGCAGGCTCCATTCCTTTCAATTCCTGTACGAGAGCAAGCTACGACGCACACTACCGACGCACCATCTCGGACGGCCAAGGGGACCGAGTGCAGGCGTCGGCAACCTCTCGTTCTCGCGTGCGGTCCGTGCTAGCTCGACAGACGCGGCTGGTTATCGAGCAAAACCAAGCCGACCGCAGTGAACGGCGACAGCTTGAGCAAGAGCGGGCGCAGAGGTTGAGAAGGTCGACCCGCTCGAGGCCAGCCCTTTGTGCGCCGAGCGGGCACCAGAGCTGTCGAACGCTGTCAAAGCGTTGCCAAGCACCACAATCAGACGACATGTCGTTGCGCGACTCGCAGGGCGCGGCTGAGCGTTGCGAGCTGTGGCCCGCATGCCCGTCCACGCCGGCGTTCGGCGAGCGCGCGAAGGTGCGGCCACGACCCCGTCGCCTGCGGGCTTCTTCCCAATCTCCTGTCAGGAGTGTGGAGAAGGGCAGACTCTGTGCGCGCAATCTTTTACGAGGAAGAGGAAGGAGCGGGGCCCGAGGGCGCGCACGGCTCGCCGTCCGTAGCTCACGAACTGGGAGGAGGCAAAGGCGCAATCGCGCCCTGTGGGGATCCGCGCTCCGGACAAGCTGTCCGCAACAGGCCGGCGTCCTGTAGAGACCCGCAGAGTCACGAGACAGCGGAGAAAGTCGGCTGGCACGGCAAACGTCGAATCGACGCCGCTCTTCAAGTTTTGCGTACGTGGGGTCCCGGGCTTTGGGCAGCAATCGGTCTCCTGAGTTACAGGAGACGGTCTGCCGCCGTCAAGCCGCCCATCCCCTTGCGTGCGGGGTCGAAGAGGAGACGAGATAGCGAGAGGACTTGGGAAGGTCAATGCGCAGCCGTCCCTCACCCTCGTGGGCCTCCTGTTTCCTCCTCACGCTCGGCTCTTCGCGGCAGGAGCCTCGAGCCAGGAGAGCGGCCCAAAGAAAGTCTTCAGACGGACTGTCCGCCCACGCCACGCGAAGGAAGCTCGACCCTCGATCATGGGTTTGGCACGGGCCTCGGCCACCTTCTTCGCAATCGACCGGAGCCCACGAGCCTAAGTTTGGGTTTTCCTCAGGGGCTGGGCGCGAAACGGGAAAGGGCCTATCAAAGAGCGGCCCCAGTGTGCGCGGAGGGTGGCTTCGCTGTCGCTCTCTCGCTTGTCTCCCTTCTTCTCCTTCACTCTCCCAAGGCCTCTTCAGCCGTCCCTCACGACCTTCCCTCGACACCCGCCGTCGACCCCCCCCGTCCACCGGGACTTGCTCTCACCTTCCCCTCCCCTTCGACAGCTCCCCCACTCGTTCCTCCCCTCGATCGACCCACCGCGCACGATGTCGCATCTCGAGGAGACGTTCTCCAAGACGGACGTCGAGAAGCAAGGCCAGCAGGACGTCGTCTTCACTAGCGAGACGGCCAATGGCCAGGATCTCCACCGCGGGTGCGCAGTCCTCCTCCTCTCGGGGTCCGTCCGCGCGCACGCCTCCTGACAACCTCGCCTCGCTCGCTCCCTCCGGTCACAGTCTCAAGGGTCGCCATGTCCAGATGAGTGCGTGGAATGTCACTGTCGACGCCGCAGCGACGAAGCCGTCGTCCTCGAGACGAGAGGCGGACTTCCGGCTCGCGCTAGCCCACCCACCCTGGACCGTCCCCTGACGCTCCCCTCCCTGTCCTTCTTTTTCGCTCCGCGCAGTTTCCATCGGCGGTGTCATCGGCACGGGTCTCTTCTTGGGCACTGCTGGCGCGCTGCGTCATGGAGGACCGGCCGGTCTGCTCATCGGGTGCGTCGAGTCTCGTCCTCGCGACGCCCTCCCAGTGGCGTCTTCTTCGCCTCGTCGGTTGACTGACTCGGCCTCGCCCGCATGCAGCTACATGGCCATCGGTGCCCTGTGCTACGCCGTCATGGTGTCGCTCGGCGAAATGATTGCCCACCTCCCCGTCGCCGGCGGCCACATCACGCTCGCCCGCCGCTTCGCTTCGCCTGCTCTCGGCTTTGCCAGTGCGTCTCTCCCGCTTCTTCTGACCTGTCTCTTGCAAGCAGTACTGACGCTCGTTTGCTTCGTCGCTGCTCAGTGGGCTGGAACTACTGGTGCGCCTCTCGCGTGCCGACCACCTCTCGGCCTCGTCGTCGCCCTTGTCTAACCTCTTGCTTGTCGCACACCCACAGGTACAACTGGACGATTGTTCTGCCCGCAGAGCTCAACGCTGCTGCTGTCCTCATCGGGTACTGGAACAAGACGGTCAACCCGGGCGTGTGGATCGCGATCTGCCTGGTCGTTGCCTGCGCCATCAACTTTGGAGGCTCTCGCGCTTACGGCGAGGCCGAGTTCTGGTGAGCTACAGTTCTCTCTTCTGTGACCGCAGCTCTCTCCCTCTCGCGAGTTTGAAGCCGCCCCCGCTCCTCCCGCCCCGACTCCTTCCGGCCTTCCCTCCCGACCCCGTTGCTGACCCGTCTCTCCCGCAGGTTCGCCATCATCAAGGTGCTCACCATCGTCGGCTTGATCATCCTCGGCATCATCATCGACTGCGGCGGCGGACCCAACGGCGAGTACATCGGCACCAAGTACTGGAGGTCTCCTGGCGCCTTCGTCCAGTACCTCGGCATCGAGGGTGCTACTGGTCGCTTCTTGGGCGTCTGGGCTGGTGCGTTGGAATCCCTGTTCTTTCGACGAAGCCTCACCTGACGCCCCTCCTCCGTCCACAGTCCTCATCCAGGCCTCGTTCTCGTACATCGGCACCGAGATTGTCGCCATCGCTGCCGGTGAGACCAAGGACCCGCGCAAGACGTTGCCGCGTGCTATCAAGAACGTCTACATCCGCATCCTGCGTGCGTGTCCTCCCTCCTTGCGGCTCCTCCCCTCCCTGCCCTCGCCTCCCACCCCTTTCCCTTTCCCTTTCCTCGCGCCCCCCTTCTCTCGCCTCCGCCTGGCATTCGCTGTCACTCCTGTCCCACACGTGCCCTCTCGCTGACTCGCGCCATCTCCGCTCGCTCAGTCTTCTACATCCTCGGCGTCTTCATCACGGGCCTCCTCGTTCCCTCGGACGACCCTCGCCTCAATCTTGGCACCGGCACGGCTGCGTCGGCACCCTTCGTCATTGCGATCCAGAACGCCGGCATCAAGGCGCTCCCGTCGATCATCAACGCTTGCCTCCTCACCTCGGCGTGGTCGGCTGCCTCGTCGGACCTCTACACCTCGTCGCGCGCCCTCTACGGTCTCGCCCTGAACGGTCAGGCGCCCGCCATCCTCAAGAAGACCAACCGCTGGGGCCTCCCCTGGGTCGCCGTCCTTGTCGGCGTCGCCTTCTCGCTCCTCTCGTTCATGTCGGTCGGTTCCGCGTCTGCTGGCACGGTCTTTGGTTACTTGTGAGTTCTTGATCCCTCTCTCGCTTTCTGAACACCCCTGGCCGAGCCGCGAGCTCCAAGGGGGCCTTGCGTCCGAACGCCCTTGAGCCTCGAGCTGACTTGCCTCTGCTCCCTCTCTCTCGCAGCGCCAACATGACGTCCGTGTGCGGTCTCATCACCTGGGCCGGCATCGTCTACACCTACATCCAGTGGCACCGCGGCCTCAAGGCGCAGGGCATCGACCGCAAGCTCCTGCCCTACCGCTCGCCCCTCCAGCCCTTCCTCGCCTACTTTGCCCTCATCTTCTCCTGCGTCATTCTCTTCTTCCAGGGCTTTGCCGTCTTCATCAAGGGCCAGTGGGACACGTCGACGTGCGTCCGGTTTTCCTCGCCCGGGCACCTCGTCGTCGCACGTGGCTGACCAGTCCTCTCCTTTCTCGCAGCTTCGTCACGTCGTACTTCCCCATCTGGTTCTTCCCCGTCCTCTTCGTCTTCTACCGGTACCTCTGGCGCCGCGACGAGCGCGCCCCGTCGGTCCACGAGATGGACTTTGTCTCGGGCTCGCGCGACGAGCAGGCCTTCAGCGAGGCCGACCCGGAGCCGACTGCCGAGCCCAAGTCGATCGGCCGCAAGGTCCTTGCCTATGTCCTCTAGAGCGTCGTGGTCACTTCTCTTCCCCCTCGTGTCACCCCTTTCCTCAGCAGTACCTGGGTCCCCTGTCATCTGTGCCTGGAACGCGACCTTTTGTTGCGGTTTCCTCTTCCTTTGTCGCGCGCGTACGGGCTGCCAACAGCAAGGGAGAGTCCACGGAAGCACCGAGGGCCGGCGGGCCACATTTGCGCGGTCGTGAAGTCGCCGCCTCGCCATGAGCTGGATGACCTTCTCAAACCGGTCTTGGCAGTCACGTCGCGCGCTCTCATTCGCCGAAAGACGCTCTCGACGTTCAGGCAGACACCCAGACTGGATGGCACAGAACAGCCTGCATGACAGAACAGCCTGCATGACAGAACAGACCGGGACAGACAGATAGACACACACAGATCGTCACTACAGAGCCCTCGCCACTCACTCGCGGGCGCCTCAGATCACTTTGTCGTCCTCCTCGACGGCCCGGCCCTTGCCACTGCCAGACAGACTCGCCCGATGACCGAGCTCGAGCGAGTCGGCCGCGTCGTCGTCGAGCAGCGGAGGGTGCTGCTCCCGCTCGTCGACCTCGGCAGGAAGCGTCGCGTTCAGGAGCGAGGCGATGATGCCCGCGATGAGGAAGGGTGTCGACAGGATGATGATGACTGTGTGATGATGTCCCTCCGAGTCAGTGGATGTGGTCTGGAGAAAGTCGAGCAAGACCAGAGGCAGCCAGCCCCTTGAGAGCAGCGAGCGGATCGGAGACGCGAACAGCGAAAACACGCACGCGAATTCATGAAGCCCTTGAGCGCAGCGTTGTCGCCCGAGTATGTGAAGATGTACGACGTCCAGTCCTTGACGAGCATCGTCGTGAGACCGAACGACAAGGCCGCCGCGAGAACGATGCGGTCGCGGCGAGTAAAGGCCGCCGTCGACAAAATCTTGAGGCCCGAGACGGCGACCGAAGCAAAGAGGAAGGTCGTGACGCCGCCGCTGTGTGCGCAGAAAGCGGTCAGTCGAGCGTCAGCAGAAGGCGAGCGCGAGGGGAGGCCGGAACGCACAGGACCGAATTGGGGATGGCCAGGAAGACACCCGAGATCTTGGCGAGGATGCCAAAGAGGATGAGGAAACACGCGCAGAAGTAGCCTGCGAACCGATTTGCGCAGCGAGTGACCGAGATGACACCGTTCTGCGAGGGAGCGGGCGAAGGGGGTCAGGTGGCGGTCAGGCAGGCGAGTGAGTAGACGTCATCGGACGGCAGAGAGCAAGCGGACCCACGTTTTGAGCAAAAATCGACACGGGCGCGTTCATGGCCAAGCCCGACAGGAGCCCATTGAGGCCGTCGGTGAGGACACCGCCCTGGATGCGCGAATCGAAGAGCGCGCCCTTGACTGGCTGTCGCGACGCTTCCGAGCTGGCCGTCACGTCGCCGATGGCTTCCATGGCGAGACTGATGTAGACGGCGAGCATGGGGAGGACAGCGGGGCCGTAGATCTTGAGCGGGAAGGTCCTGCCGCAGGTGAAGCATGTGCGGGTCAGCCTCGACTCGAAGACTGGTCGCTCGGGGAAGGCGATGACGTACTCGACCCATAGGAAAGTAATCGCGGGCGCCGTGCGGATGCTCGTCGAGTCGATGTAACCGAGAGGACCAGCGACGAGGCAACCGACGGCAAGACCCAGGATGATCGACGCACTGCGCATCGCAGGCGAACCGACGAACTCGACGACTGCGCACATGCGATTAACATCAGCTGCCAGTCAGCAGACGGAATGAGAGCGAGAGGAGAACACACGGATGATGGTCATGAACGACAAGAATCCGAGGCCAAGGAACTCTGCCGAGCCCCAGGGCAGAGGGTGCGGCGCGTTGATCGAAGGGCACATGGCGAAGAGGCCAGTCTCAGGACGCGAGCGGCACGCGCCGCTGCCGCCCATCCAGTTGAGCGCGCCGCTCTCGCCGACGAGTTTGGCGCCGATGAGCAGAACCACGGTGCCGGTGACGACGGGCGGGAAGATGCGCTTGAGGATCCGAGGAGGGACGAAAGACATGGCCATGGGCCTGCGAGATAGAGTGAGAGAGTCAGCTAGAGGAGCTATTTGTCGACGGGGAGGCGGCGACGCACAGGAGAGAGCACAGGCAGGACGTGCCGAGGAGCATGCCGTATGCCTCAGGGCATGCACCACGGACGGTGACACCGTTGACGACTGACGAGGGGCACGTCCCATCGGCGTAGAGGGCCGCAAAGATGGCCGACGCCGTGCTGAGCGTCGCGAAAGAGGTGCCGACGACAGTGATGAGGCCGGTGCCGAGCCAGTACTTCTTGCGCGTGAAGGGAATGGGCATGCGCGTCATCTGGATCATCGAGAGGAAGCCTGACGCGATGAGGCTGACGGCGACCATCTGGTTCTGGCGTCCGCCGTCGAAGCCAAGCTGCCCAGCGAAGATGATGGGCGGCGTGATGAGACCTGCGAGCATGGCCAGCGCGTGTTGCAGCCTGAGGGGAGAGAGGGTTAAACATCGTGAGGTCCGGTCCGGTCCCGCAGCATGACGAACGCAGGCGGGAAAAGACGCACCCGCAGACAAGAGCGAGCAGAAGGGGCATCGACTCGTCGAGGCCGTAGAAGCGCGCATTGCGGACCTCCTTCTTGCCGCGGCCGAACGAGCAAGGCAACTGAGGAAGACAGAGGTAGCCAAAGTCTGCGCAGAAGAGGGGAGGTCGTCAGGACAAGGTCTGGAGAGGGGAGAGCCTGACGGCAACGCCGACGCACCGTAGTCTCCGAGCCACCCTTCGCGGGTCGTGAGCTTGTGCTTGACGGTCGCCCACGTCGGCAACGAGACGCGGCCGTCGCCGAACTCCTCAAACTCGTCGACCTCGCCTTCGACGACGGGGGCGACCTGAGGTTGCCGCGTCTCCTTTGGCTGCTCCGAGATGTAGTCGACTTGGGAGGCCATCGCGAGCGAAGGGAGCGATACGGAAGGAGGCAAAGCGAGCGGTCACAGCGATAGGAGCAGAGCAGAGAGAGCGAGAGCGGAGATTGTGACGGGTGGGGGGCCAAGCGCTCGGCGAGTCGGCTACTCCACGGCGACGCGCACCCGGATCCTGCAGTGAGCGGCGGGTTTTTCAGGCGAGATAGGGCGCTGCGTGACGGATTGAGAGAGTCGAGGCCGCGGCACCGGTGTCATGGGGAGGGAGCCAAGCCAAGATCGCGCAAGGGGCGCGAGGGGACCAGACCCCGCGTTCGCCGCGCACGCGCAACTTGGAGTTCCGCCTTCGCCGTCGCGCCCAGATAAGTCCCTCGACGGCTGCAGCGGCCTTTGACGGGCGCCTTCGATACCAGCAGCGCTCGAGGGGGCGACCAGAAGCCTGTGCGGCGCGAGATAAGCTTTGACAGGAGGCGCAAGGATGCGAGGACACCTCGACGGCTCAAGACAGCTCGAGCCTCCCTCCGACCCGCGCTGCCACCGACGAAACACACCTTGTCGGATGGATGCAAGGGACGCACGCACACCTAGAAGTACTCCTTGCCGACCCACACGCCGATCGCCAGCCCAGCCAGCAGCGCCACCGCCGCGCCCGACTCCCTCACCGCCGTCGTCCAGTCCCCCTCCCCCTTCCCCCTCAGCAGCGCGACCGCGCCGCCCGCCGCGCCTCCGCCGCCACTCCGTCGCCGCGCATACGCTTCCTGGATCCCCCTGCGGCTTTTGCGGATCGCGCCCTCCTCGGGTGGGAAGCCCGCGGCCGCGAGCCCGGGGAGTCCGTCGACTGACTCGGCGTTCTTGAGGCGCCAGTAGGCGAGCATGCCGTTCTTGACGGTCGAGGGGGCGACTGTTGGCTGTCTTGACGAGGCGGGTGGAGCGGACCTGGGCGGGGAGGACGGGGAAGACGAGGCGGCGGCGGCCTGCGAGTCGAGGTACTCGCGATCGGCGGCTTCTTTGGGGTCAAAGAATTCGAGTAGCCGCATCCTGTGAGTCGTTGCGCGTCAGTGTAGTCCTGTGCGCGCACCGCGGCTGCACGAAATCGAGGTGTGAGGAGGGAAAGAGGGAAGGAGCGATGTCAACGCACCGCTCGCCCTCGAACTGGTAGAACGGCACGCTGTACCCGCACGAGGTCCCCACGCGATCGACGTCGAGCCATATGATCGCTCGTGCGCCCGGCAGGCGACGAGGGTCGCCAGGCGGGAGCAGCGCGTCAAAGTCGGGCGTGTCGCGCTCGAAGACGCGGCCTTTGCCGAAGAGGCGGAGGATCCGCGGCGGACCGGTGAAGGCGCTGAACACTGCGTGCGTGCGCGGGTGAGGAGAGTGAGCATCACGCTGACAGAATGAGCGAGGAGCAATGTAGGCGCAGCAGAGACGCAAGTGGGCGCGGACGCACTGATGGTGAGGCGGCCGTTCCCAGGCTCGCGCAGGTGCGAGATGGTCTCGTTGCCGCTCCCGGTGCAGTCGAGGTACCACACGGCACTGGGCGAGACAATGTTGAAGCAGTCGTAGCCTGTTGACGGTGTCGGCGCCGAGAGCACGGCGAGGTCAGCGAGGCCAACGAGGTGGAGGCACAGGGTCATAGGGACGCGCACCTTTTGGCGACACGTTGACAGAGCCAGACGCAGCCAAGGGTGCCGAAGCGACCCAGAACATGTGCTGCTCCCTGAGCGGGCATCGAAGCTGGTCAGCAAGGCAGGGACTTGAAGGCAGCGAGTCGAGAGGGGCGGGGCTCGGGAACGGCGTGGCAGACGCACTTGATCCAGTCGACGGTGTTTTCGGGGATCTCGTCGTAGAAGGCGCCCATGATTGCGTCGCTGGGAGGGGCCGGAGGAAGAAGCGGAGAACTGAGCGAGTGGAGATCGAGGCGAGACGAGGAGCGCAGCGGGCGCAGGTCGGATAGCGAGCGCAGAGATGAGAACAAGAAGCTGCTTCTGTGCAGCTTGCACAGCCGTGCGGTGAGAGTCAGGATCAGGAGCGGAGTCAACGGCAGCGCGCTCGGCCGGATGACGAGCGGCGCGCCACGTTGCCGAGTCGGAGTCGTTCAGAGACGGCGAGGCGCGACAGCCGCGTGCCAGAGGCACGTTCTGGCTTGCTGGAGAAGGAGCGAGTGCTCGAGTCAGCAGCTGCAGGGTCACAAAGAGCTGGTTAGAGAGACGAGGGGAGCATGTTTGCGTCTCGACTTGTTGCGTCGCGTCGCGTCAGAGGGCGCGCGCCGTCCAACGGGCCGCTGGTCGTCCTCCTAGGCTCCTCCATCCTCCCCCTGTAGCTTGCTTGACAGCTCGAACGCCTGCTGTGTGGGCTTGCTGCTGCTCTTTGTCTGTCTCTCACCAGCTCCGACTCGCGCGTGGTCGCTCAGTCCTCCGGGTTTCGCCTTTCGCTCGCACCTCGTCCCTCGAGCCGCCTCGACCACCACCCTCCTCTCATCTCCTCTCCTCTCTAGCGCTTGCAAGTACCAACCGGCTGGTCCATCCCCTCCCAACTCCCCCCGCCCCCACCCTAGTCACTCGTTCCAATTTCGGACTTCGCTCCTCCTCCTCGCACATCCCTCGCTCGCACCGCCTCACCCATCCATCTCCTGAACCCTCGACAATGCGCTCCTCTCCTATCCACCTCCTCCTGTGCGCCCTCCTGGCGCTCTTCCTCGCCGTCGAGGCAAAGAAGACCGGCAAGGTCCTCACCACCAACGAGAAGCAGGCCGCCGCCATTCAGGTGCGTCTGCCTTTCTCCCGCTTGTGTTGGGCGAGATCCCGGACACTTGCTGACGTTCGCTCGCTCTCGCTCCAACGTCCAGGCCGCGGCGGTCAAGCTCAAGCCGGGCAAGTACAAGTTCACCAACGTCCAGACGGGCCAGCTCCTGTACTACGTCGCAAAGGGCAACCACATCTACCCGACAAAGGGCAAGACGACCCCGGCGACCGTCTCGGCCTACTCCAACTCCAAGGTCCCCTGGCACCGCCTCCAGTTTGGCAGCAAGAACAAGTGCCTCTCGTCGGCGTGGGTCTCGGGCAAGACGCAAAACTCCGAGGCCGTCATGTACGTCTGCGCGTCTGGCAAGGGCGCGCAAAAGACGACGCTCGAGAAGACAAAGCGTGCGTCAATCGCTCTTTTGTCATGGCTGCCTTCAACGCACGAGACTGACGACGCGCCCAACCCACCGCAGAGTGGTGGCTCTTTGTCCCCGTCTCCAAGCCCACCGTCGCCGCGTCGTCCAAGTCGTACGCCAACACGGTCCTCCTC
Organism: Rhodotorula diobovata; assembly: GCA_006352295.1. Taxonomy (NCBI): domain Eukaryota; kingdom Fungi; phylum Basidiomycota; class Microbotryomycetes; order Sporidiobolales; family Sporidiobolaceae; genus Rhodotorula; species Rhodotorula diobovata. The sequence continues at coordinate 6,655 of SOZI01000124.1, read as the reverse complement.
GCCGCCCAAGCCGACTCGATCGCCACGCGCGAGAAGAAGATCGCGGCGCAGAAGGCGGCCTTCTCGCGCCGCTCGACGGGCATGGTCCGCCACGTGCGGCGGCACGCCCTCGAGAAGCGGGGGATCAAGACGGTCGTCGGGGGCACGTTCTACATCATCCCGACGGACCACTTGCTCGACCGCACGGCGGCGCTCACGGGCAAGACGGTCAAGCGCGCCGGGATCAAGAGCACGGCCATCGCCGACTGGAAGAAGGTGCGGCGCTCGCCGTCACTCGCCTCGTGCGTCGTGTGCGTGACTGACGTTGCTCTCGCTCGGTTCCACAGGGCAACAAGGCTCAGCAGTGGAAGGTCACTCGCGTCAAGTAGACGCCGTTCCGTATCCTCCCTTGCCCTCCAGGCCCTCGAGCTCGCCCTCCCTCCCTTTCGTCTTCTCACCTCAACGACTCCTTATGCCCTTCCTCCGGAACCTCTTATCAGTACCCTGCGCTAGTCGCATCGTCTTCTGTGCCTCTCTTCCTCTTCCCTCTCCGGTTCCCTTCGCACCCCCGGGCCCCGCCCTTCGCAGCTCGTTCCCTCTCGTTCGCACTTCGCTCTCGCGCGCTCCTCTGCTCGTGCCGCAAGGGAGGAGGGCGCTGGTCGTCCTTCCTCCCTTCGCAGCAGCCAAGGCCCCGAGCGCGCATAGAGCCGCCCCTCCCTTGACTGTAACTTGCAACGCCCGTTGTCCGAGCCCCTTCTCTCACGCACGAGCGACGCGCCTTGTCTCGCACGCAGCCGCGCCTGCTCGTCACTCGGCACGCAGAACAGAACCGAGTCTCTTTTCCGCCCCCGCGACCTCGAGAGGCAGTCTACATCCTCCCTCAACCTGCGCGCCGCCCTAGTCGTACAGCCCCCCCCCCCTCCCCCCCCTCACTCCACTCGCTCAGAGCTCACTCACCCCCTCGGTGACCTCGTCGACGTCGCCCACCTTGGCAAAGCTGAACTTGTCGTCCCTCTTGGCCGCGGCGGCGGCGGCGGCGGCGGGAGCGGGCTTCTTGGCCTCGCCGACCGGGGGCGCCACCTCCCTCGGCTTGGCCGCCGCGGGCGCGAGGGGGCCCTTGCGCGTCCACGCGCCGTCGGCGCGACTGGGCTCAGCACCAGCAGCAGCAGCAGCGGCGCCGTCCTTCCTGTCGGCGCGGTCGCGCGAGTCGCGCTTCTCTGGCGCGGCCGGGCTCGGCGCAGCGGCGAGCTTGGCCTCGACTTCGCGCTCGCGCGACGAGACGTCGACGGGGCGGGCGGCGCCGAAGGGCGAGGCGCGCGACGACGACGAGGGCGCCGCCGCGGCGGGCTGGTCGGCCGGGGGCGACGTGGTCGAGCGCGCCGAGAGCTGGAGCGGGCGGCGGGTCGGGGCGTCTGGTGTCCGTGGAGGGGGCGGGGGGGAGCGTCAGCGCCCGCGTCGCGAGTTTCGGCAGCAACAGCAGTCGAGCGAGACAGCGAGCAGGAAAGTCAAGGGAAGGGAAGGGTGAACGCACCGCCACCCGGCCCAGCGCCGTACGGGCCCCTCCTCTCCTGGGGCGCCCCGCCCGCGAGCGGGCCCCTGCGCTCCCAGCTCCCCTCGTCCGCGCGGCTCGGCTCGCGGTCGCCAAACATCCTGCGCTGCTCGCGCGGCGGCTCGGACGGCGCAAACTTGCCGCCGCGGATCGGCGCGTCGCGGTCCACCTCCTCCACGGGGGGGCGCGACGCGCGCTCGTACGACGAGAAGCCCGGGCCGCCGGCACCGGCGCGGTCGGCGCCGCCGTAGGGGCCACGGCGCTCCGTCGGGGCCGAGGGCGTGAACTTGCCCCCGCGGATCGGGGCATCGCGCTCGACCTCCTCGAACTCGGCGCGCGGCGGGCGGTCGGCGCCGAAGCCCCCCGTGCGGGGCGCGCCGCCGAACCCGCCGCTGCGGCCGGGGAGGGAAGGGAGCGGGCCGGTGCGCTCCCAGGTCGAGGCCTCGTCGGCGCGGCCGAAGCGGGCCTCGCGCGCCTCGGCGACGCCGACGCGGATGGCGCGCCCCTGCAGGTCGGCACCCGTCGCCGTCAGGGCGTTCTTGAGGTCGTCGACCGTCGCGAACTCGACGTAGCCGAAGCCGCGGGGCTTGCCGTCCTGGCCGTCGACGAGACGGACCGACTTGACCTGCGGGCGGTGCGAGGTGGGCGGCGAGCCGTCGGGGTCAGCGGGTCGACGACAGAGCGGCGGCGGGGGTCAAGCAAGAAGCAAGTGCGACGCACGCCCAGGCCATCAAAGAAGTTCTCGAGGTCGCCCTCGCGCGTCTCGAACGACAGGTTGCCGACAAAGGCGGTGAAGGGGGGCTCGGTCGGGATGGGCACCTCTGCGCGCATGGGGCGGTCCGAGTCGAACCCGCCCGGGCCGCCACGAGGGCCACCGAAGCCGCCGGGGCCGTCGCGGGGTCCGCCGGCCATGTTGCGCGTCAGGTGCGAGCCGCCGAGGCGGTCGCCGCTGTCGAAGCTGGGCGCGGCAGAGGCTGTCGTGTGGGTGCGCAGGAGGGGTGAGCGCGAGCTGGAACAGAAGTGGAGAGAAAGGAGGACGCACGACCAGTGGGGAGCTCGTCGACCTCGTCAGCCCAGGACCCGCCCGTGGCTGTTTGTGGCAGGAGGGAGGGGGGGAGTGAGCTCATGCGGAATGTGCGGGCGGCTCGCTCAGGGGAGGGGGCGGGGAGAGGTGGCGCACCAGAGTCGCCGAGGAACGAGTTGAGGTCCATCTTGACTCCCTTCTTCTGCTCGGTGGGCGCATGACGCCGGGGGGGAGGGGCGGGGGAGGCAGATGGGAGGCGACGAGGAGAGGCGAGGGGGAGAGAGAGGGGCGGGCGCGGGCTGGGTCAGCGAGCGTGCTCTGCGGCTGGGAGGAGGGTCAAGGCGGAGGATGGATTGTACCTTGGGTGCCATGATTGCTGTCTGGGTGCGGTGGGGGATACAGAGGTAACTACAGCCGAGGAGCGGACGAGGCGCGCGCGAAAGCTCACCCCTCGCCTCGTCAGCGTTGCCTCGGTATTGAGCCAAACCTAATTCAACTGTAATAGCTGGCGCTGCCCTCCTCAGGCCTCACCGCCTCGCGCCCTTGCTCATCTCTGTGCTCGTCGTCGTCTGAGCCAGGCCCCACCTCTCACGCAACCCGCCTACGCCACCCACCATGCTCCGCTCGTGCACCTCGGCCACAACCCGCGCCCTCTACACCACGCGCCCCGCCGGCCCCTCTTCCTCCTCGGCGCTCCCTCTCCTGCGCGCCCACTTGCACTCGTCCACCCCGGCGCCTCGACCGGCACCCACCACCGCCGCACCAGCCCTCGCACAGGGACAGCCGTCCACCTCCCAGGCGTCGACCTCGCGCGCGGGCCCTCCCCCACCCACCACCACCACCACCAGCGCCGCCTCGTCGTCGCCGTCCCACTTCCTCGTGACGCTCCTCCGCTCGCCCCTGCACCTCGGCGCCTCGCAGCGCGCGTCGGCCGCCTCGCTCGGGCTGCACAAGCGCCTCTCGTCGTCCATCGTGCCCATCACGCCCCAGTCGGCCGGGTACGTCCTCGCCCTCAAGGAGCTCGTCGGCGTGCGGCGCGTCTCGCGCGACGAGGTCGCCGCATGGGGGAGCAGGGAATGGCGGGAGAGGCCCGGCGAGGGGAGGAAGGGCAGCGGGCTGAGGGTCAAGGCGGAGGCGGACGAGGGGAGCGTCATCAGGGTCGGGAGCGAGCGCGCGAGGGGAGACGAGCGCGGGTTCAGGGTCGTCGCGAGGCCGTGAGGCGCCGGCGGGGGGCGGAGGGAGCGGGTCGACGCAACGCGACGGCATCGTTGTGCAGCACGGGTGAGCTTGCCGAGAGGACGCAGGGAGCTTGGGAAGAACGACGGAGAGAGAGCGCGCATTGCACAGCCCGGGCACCGCACACGACCATGCGTAAGAAGTACAACAGCCACAACTTGTGCCCCTGCACAGCACAGCACTGCACAGAATCGACCCCCGCTGCTCCTTCATGCCTGCCCGGTGCCGCTGGCCTTTGCCTCGCCCGCCGCCGTCGTCGTCGTCGTCGTCGTCGTCGTCGAGGACGAGCCAGCCATCAAGTCGGCGAGGGACCCCTCGAGCGAGTCTACGCGGGTCGAGAGCGAGTTGAGCCTCGCGAGGACGTCGTTGGAGATCGAGTCGAAGCGCGACTCGAGGTCGTTGAGGAGCGTGTCGACCTTTGAGGGGGGCGGAGGGGGGTCAGGTCACACGGGGAGCGGGAAGAGGGCGGGGGAAGGGAGGGACGCACGAACTGGGTCAGTTCGAGTGGAGACGTGACCTGAGCCTTTGCGTGCGAGTCGGCGTCGAGGGAAGGAGCCGGGGCGAGGAGCGAGTCGACGCCGGCGACTCCGAGGCCCAGAGGAGTAGGAGGGGGAGGGCCAGGGGCGGGAGGGGTCATGCCTGGTCGAGGGCAGGCTCAGAGTGTCGCTGTCCAAGCAGCAGGAGTCGAGGGCCGAGAGAGAGAGAGAGAGGAGCGCGAGAAGAGAGACGAGCACCGCCTCGCTCAACCTCTGAACGTGCCCTCCTCTTCGTCTCTCGCGCACCTGACGAGTCCGCCTGTTTGACCGCAACCTCGTATCCGACAGCACGCGCCCACTCTGGCTCACGCTCTCTCAGGATGAGGTCGCGCCGTCGGGCCCCCGCCTCATCGCGCCAGCACCCCTCCGCGTCCATGGTGGCCCTGTGCACGCTCGCACTCGCTCTGTCGGCACTCGCAGTCGCTGCATCACCACCCTCGAATGACTCTGCACCAGGCACTGTGCTCCTAGGCGGCGAGGCCGCGACAGTCGAGGCGCCTCGAGCAGCGGCGGGACAAGGGGACGACGCACCAACGGTCCACTACCCTCTAGACAGCCGATCGACCGTCGACGAGCACCACGACGAGCACCAAGCAACGCTGTATGCGCGCGCAAACTCTTTTGCCGACATCGAGATCACCTCGTCCCTCCCCACGGCCCCTCGCTCCCTCGCCGCCCTCTTCTCCTCGTCCCTCTCGTCCCTCTCCTCGCGCGCCTCGGCCCTCCTCCCCTCCTCCTCCTCCACCTCCCGCGAGCCCTTCCCGCGCGGAATCCCCGGCACCGCCCTCTCCGACCCCTCGGCCGCCCAAGCCCTCCAAGCCGCGCTCGACTGCTTCGCGGGCACCGGCCACTGGGTGCACGACCCCGCGGGCCAAGGCCTCGTCCAGGAAGGGCGCGGGCTCGTCGTCCACAAGCAGGACGCGCGGTACGCCGCGTGCGACAGGCGGTTCTACAAGGGGCGCGAGCCCGGTCGGGGAGTGTCCGGGTGGGACGTCCGGCCGTCGCTCCAGTGGCGGTGGGCCCCCTCTCGCGCGTGCCCGGCGTTCCCCGTCGCCCGCGAGCCGTCGCGTACGCGCTTCTGCACCCTTCTCGCGCACAAGTCGTTCCTCCTCCTCGGCGACGCGACCCAGTACAGCCTGCACGACCTCGTCCTCGACCACGCCGCGACGAGGCCCCAGAGCTGCTACGGCGACCTGTACTGCAAGGAGCACCAGCTGTGCGGAGAGGTCCTCGCTGCCGCGGCCAAGCACCGCATGGGCGAGGCGGGTCCGTCGTCGGACGTCGAGAGCGCGCGGGCGGACGAGCGCGTCTTTGGCCACGTGCCGCTCCCGCCCGGCATGGCCCCTCCCCACGGTGGCACCGGCCCCCTTCACGCCCGCGACGACGCGCTCGAGCCGCGCGCCGACCGGGGCGAAACCTCGGCGGCGCACAGGCGCTACCCCTCGGCAACGTACGGCACCCTGCTGCGGTACCGCCGCACCGACGGCCTGCGCCCCTCGTCGGCGCACACGGGCCCGACGTTCCGCCACCCGCTCACCGGGGTCCGCGAGCTCAACCAGCCGTGGCTCCCCGACGCGCGCAGGAGCGACGTCGTCGTCCTCACCAAGGCGCCCCTCCCGCTCCCACTCCGCACCACCACCACCACCACCGGCAGCAGCGGCGCCGCCGGGCGCTTCTGGGCCGAGCTCGACGCCGCGACGGTGCGGGGCCCGCACGCCCGCGCCGAGGCGCTCCTGCGCCTCGCGGACGAGTGGACCGCGCGGACGTGGCTCCCCGAGCTCGTCGACGCGCTGAGTGCCCTGCGCGCGCAGGGCGGCTCGCAGCTCGTCGTGTACCGCTCGGGGTGGAGGCAGCATGCCGACTGTGCCGAGCCTGGGCCGGCGCTGGCAGACGGGGCTGCTGGGGACGGGCCGGGACCGCATGAGGCGCCGCCGGGGTTGGGGGCGCTGCTCGGCGCCGCGAGGGACGACGACGGTGGCGAGGACGGCGAGGCGGAGGGGGCAGACGAGGTGCCGCTCCACATCGCGTGGCACAACGCCCAGCTCGTCCTGCAGAACGCCGTCGCGCGGCGGTCCGTCCTCGCGCACTTTGGCGCCCTCTTCCTCGACCTCGAGACCCCGCTCTCGGTCTGGCGCTCCGGCATGGTCGGCTCGTCCGCGGCGCCCACCTCGACCGCCTCGGGGTCGCTCCTCGTCGTCCAGGCCCGCGACCAGGGCAAGGGCCTCCGCAGCCCCGTCAGCGGCGACTGCACGCGCTACTGCTTCCCTTCGCCCGGCCGCGCACTCGAGACGCACTTCCTTGGCGCCCTCGGCCGCGTGTTCGAGGCGGGGT
>SOZI01000123.1:2067-59093 GCA_006352295.1 Rhodotorula diobovata | reverse complement strand
ACGCCCAAGGCCGTGTACAACTGGCGCGTCTACTCGTGTGCCATCGTCGCTGCGACGGCGGCCATCATGATCGGGTGCGTCCCCTCTCTCGTCTTCTCGCTTGACTCTCCCTCGGTGCAGCGCCTCTTGCTCGACAGCATGCTGACAAGCTTTCGACTGGTGACGCAGCTACGACTCTGCGTTCATCGGGACGTCGATCGCGCTGCCGTCGTTCAAGAACGAGTTTGGCCTCCTCACCAAGACGCCCAAGGAGTTTGCCGCCATCAGCTCCAACATTGTGTCGACGTACCAGGGCGGCTGCTTCTTCGGGGCCCTGCTCGGCTACCCGGCGGGTCAGCTCCTCGGCCGCAAGATGGGCCTGCTCCTGTCGGCCCTCGTCTTCTGCCTCGGCGCAGGCGTCATGCTCGCCGCCGACGGCGCCCGTGGTCTCGGACCGATCTACGGTGGTCGTATCGTCGCTGGCCTCGGCATGTGAGTCCTCCTGTCGTCGTCATGCAGCGTCGAGAGGGGCAGGGAGAACTGACTCCCTCCCCTGCCCTCCCCTCCCCTCTCCTCCCGCAGCGGTGCCGCGTCCAACCTCACGCCGCTCTACATCTCCGAGATCTCGCCGCCCGCCATTCGCGGACAGCTCGTTGGAGCCTACGAGATTGGATGGCAGAGCAAGTCGTCGTCGCTCCGCCCGCGCACGCTGGCCGAGCGCTCGTGACTGACCGCAGTCGTCCTCTCTTCCCGCACCGCGCAGTCGGTGGCCTCGTCGGCTTCTGGATCAACTACGGCGTGTCGAAGCACATTGCGCCGGGCACGACACAGTGGCTCACGGTGCGTCGCCGCTTCACGCGCGAGGTGGGATCCGGAGGACTCGGCTCGAGCTGACCACTTGCTCCCTCTACCCCACGGCGCTTCCTGCCCGCCACAGCCCTTTGCTGTCCAGCTCATCCCCGGTGGCCTGTTTGCGCTCGGCATCCCCTTCTTCATCAAGGAGTCTCCCCGGTGGTTGCTGAACCAGGGCAAGCGCGAGGCGGGTATCGCCAACCTGTGCTACATCCGCAACCTGTCGCCCGAGGACCCTTACATCGTCAACGAGGTCAACGAGATCGACATCCAGGCCGAGCACGACCGGACGGCGGTCGGGACTGGCTTCTTTGCGCCGTTGCGCCACCTCTTGACGAACGGCCCCATCTTCCGCCGCATGCTCATCACGTCCAACCTGTTCCTGCTTCAGAACGGGACGGGAATCAACGCCATCAACTACTAGTGAGTCCCTTCTGGTCGCTCCCAGACAGTCCTGGCGCAGTACGAGCTGACCCTCGGGCCCTCCCCCCTCCCCGCCCCTCTCCCTCAGCTCGCCCACCATCTTCAAGTCGATCGGCGTCACGGGCACCAACACGTCGCTGCTGACGACGGGAGTGTTTGGCGTCATCAAGACGGTCCTCGGCCTCGTGTGGTGCTTCTTCATCATCGACCACTTTGGCCGTCGCAACATCGTGCGTGTCTCTCTCTCGTCGGACCTGCCGCCTCGACTCGACTCTCCTGACGCGTGTGCAACTCGACTTCTTGACTTGCAGCTCCTCGTCGGTGCTACTGGCGGTGCGTTGTCGATGCTGGCCATCGCGATCTACATCAAGGTCGACCAGCCTCAGCTCAACCCGACGACGTCGCTCCCTCCCGCGGGCAAGGCGGCCATGTTCTTCTTCTACCTGTGGACTGCGTTCTACGCCGCGTCGTTCAACGGGACCCCGTGGGTCGTCAACTCGGAGGCGTTCCCGGGCACCGTGCGCCAGGTGACGCAGTGCATTGCCGCGTGCTCCAACTGGCTCTGTGCGTCCCTCTCGAGCCTCTGGGGTGTTTCCCAGGGTTCCTCTTATTGACGACTCGAGACTCGGACCCGCAGGGAATTTTGTCATCTCGCGCGCGACGCCGACCATGTTCCTCCGCATGGGCTCGGGCGGGTGGGGTGTCTACCTCTTCTTCTGCGTGCGTCCTCCTCCCCTCTCTCTCTCTCTCTCTCTCGTCAGGAGCCTCCTGCTGACACAGAGCAACCGCACGCACCCACAGCTCATGCAGCTCGCGGCAATCCCCTACATCTGCCTGCTCCTCCCGGAGACGCGCCACATCCCGCTCGAGGAGATGGACCGCCTCTTTGCGCAGAAGAACGTGTGGCGCGCCAACCAGATCGTCATGGCCGAGCTCAAGCGCGAGCACGAGCTTGGCGCCAAACGCGGCGTCGAGTACCGCGAGCCGGAGACGGAGACGAGCTCGAAGAACGAGGTCGAGGACGTCAAGGAGGCCGAGGTCTGAGCGCGCGCTCTCCCCCCTCCTCTCTCCTTCTCTGCTAGGTTGTATCCGGGTCGTGTCTACATATCATGGATCGCATAGAGCCGCATCCTGCATTGTACCTGTTCGGCATGTCGAGGTGCGCTACGCCGCCACGCAACCGCCAGGCGAGTGACAAGGGAGAGTAGTCGGACCGCTGTTCCCAGTCTCCTCTGTCTCGTCTTCCACGCTGCACTCCTGTGGCCTTGCCCTGTCCAGAGCCTGCCACCCGCGCACACAGACGGCCTCACAACTTGGAGGAGACGAACCCTCAAGTCCCCACCCCGAACGCGTCGACGCGCCTCCCTTTGCTCGCCCAAACAACGTCGACCCCTCGTCTCAGCGCGATGCCCGCACACGCCAGCACCTCGGCAGCCGCCGCGCTTCAAGCCACAGAAGCCAACAGTTCTACCGACGTGGAGATCCCGCCCCTCGCGTTCGACACCGAGGACGAGTTGCACGCTGTGCTTGAGCGGTGGAGGGGCGACCTCCTGCGAAGGGTCGAGGAGCGTTGCGGCGGAACGGGCAAGGACAAGGGTAAGGGCAAGGCGGGGACGGGCAAGATGAGCGCACAGGACCGGCAGCGCGTCGAGGAACTCGTCATGAAGGTGAGTCGGGCTGGGTTCGATGATGAGCCTCCTCACGCGGACGGCTTCGCTGGGGCTATGGCGGCCCAGTGAGCCGCCGCAGGCCTTTGCCCGAGGGCCTCGGACGTATGCTGGCGTCTTCAGGACGTGAGGCGCCATCCGCCCGAGTGAGTTACCGGCTGACACCGCTTGACCCTCCTCCCGCAGCAATTCTACCGCAAGGTCGAGGCGATCGTCTCTTCCAACTGCACCATCGCTGGCTTGCCAGTGGCAGAGTACGAGCGCAAGAAGAAGCGCGGCGGTTCGTGCCCTCACGTCCAGTCCTCCCTCACCCTGCCGGCTCACCTTCCCACGTCGCACGCCCGCAGAGCTTGGCAAGACGCAGCCATTCAACGACGAGCTGCATCAACGAGTTCTCAAGTACCAGAACGACCTGTTCGACGCGCGGGAGATCAACGCACGCGAGCGGGTCGATGCGCCAGCGCGAACGGCCGAGGTGCGCACCCCTTCGCACGACCCTGTCGCAGGTGGCCGGGAAATGACGAGCCTCCCGCTGCCGCAGTATGTCCAGAGCGTCATCGACCTCGACAAGGAGTACATCGCCAAGCTCGAGGGCGCTCGCGCGGAGGTCCCTGAAGAGCTGTCGCTCCCGAAACCCCGCTCGCGCAAGAGCCTGGGCGGCGCAGCAGGTGCGTCTTCCAACCTGCGGCTACAGGTGGTGAGTGCTGACACTGCATCGCATTGGCAGCCGTGCCCGATGCGCCGACGCCTGCGCAAGCCCAGCAGTACTTCGAGGACGGAACGCGGGCCTTGGACCAGCTACTCGAGGTGAGTCGCTCCTTGTGCTTGCCGAGGCTTCGTCGCAGAGTCTGACTTGGTCATTCGCTGCGTGCAGGAGGTGCCGAGACTCGCGACGGCAGCCGAGGAGGCTCGCAAGGTCGCGCTCGACGCGGCGGCGCTCGAGTGACGGCGCTCGGACGGGGTGAAGATGGGGAGTGTCGGCAGTGCCGGTGTTTGGCTCGTGTTGTCTCCGTGTTGACTGTATCATCAGGTCGTTGCCTTGCCGCATCTCGTCCTCCCCACGGCGTCGGAGTTAGCGAGCGGAGCCAGGGTCGGCCCCGCCCTCTTCCCCTCGTCCCACTCTCTGGCTCTGCCGAAAGCGCTTCGCCGGCTGCTGCGCCGAGCTCCCGCTGACTCGGTCAACCTACGGGCTCCTGCTCTGCTTGCACCTGCTCTTTCCTCGCTTTCGCTTGTTGTCCCCCAGGCCCCCCGCGAGATGGCTGCTCCCTCCGGCAATGACAAGTGGTCCGCGCAGCGGTACAACAGCAACGCGAGCTTTGTCTACTCATCAGCCTTCACGAGCCCGACCGTGAATCTGCTCGCCCCTCGCCCTGGCGTGCGTCCTTTCCTTCTCCTCCTCACCCCCACATCACCATCCGAAGCTGACCCCAGACCGCGCGTGACATAGGAGCACATCCTCGACCTCGGTTGCGGTTCTGGCGAGCTCACGCTCGACCCTCTCCTGCCCGCCGTCCTCCCGGGCGGCTCCATCGTCGGCCTCGACGCCTCCCCCGACCTGCTCGCTCGCGCGCAAGCCAACGCCGCGTCGCTCTCTGCGGCCGTCAGAGACGCCATCAGCTGGGTCCACCGTGACGGGCACGACCTTGACGGCCTGCAGCGCAACGGAGAGTTCGACGCCGTGTTCTCGAACGCGGCGCTGCACTGGATGAAGCGCGACCCCGCCAAGGTCGTCCGGGGCGTGCATGGCCTGCTGAAGCCGGGCGGGCGTTTTATCGGTGAGGTACGTTTCTCCTCGCCTTGACTTGTGTCGTGGGAGCTGCGGCCTGACCCGGTTGTCTCGCTTGCGCAGATGGGCGGCGCCCTCAACATGGTCGGTGTGCGGTCCACGCTGCATACGGTACTCGCCGAGCGCGGAATCGACGCGAGCAAGGACGACCCGTGGTTCTTTCCGACCCCAGAGGTGTACCGCACGATCCTGGAGAAGGAGGGCTTCCGAGTCGAGAGCTGCGGTGCGCTTGCTACTCTGCGCGAGACACAAGCGCTACACAGCCAGACTGACCAATCACACGTCTACAGAGCTTGTCCCTCGTCCGACGCCTCTGCCAACAGGCCTCCGCGGCTGGCTAAAGACGTTCGCCTTCGCCTTCCTCGACGCGCTCCCCTCGTCCGCCGACCGCGAGGCTGTCATCGATGAGGTGTGCCGCCGCCTCGAGGTCGACATGAAGCACGACGTCGGTGAGGGACAAGAGGAGCGCTGGACGGTCATGTACGTCAGGCTGCGGTTCAAGGCCTGGAAGCAGTAGGAATAGAGGCGCGTGCCGGTGGACGTGCGTCCTCCCCTCTCTGTGTCGCTTTGAGCGCGGCCTCACGCTCTGATCCACCAGGTATAGATCTATTGTGATGCCCAAGCAAGCTTGAACGAGCGGTCCCTGAATCGTCGACCTCAGACTAAGCCTGAGGAGGACGAGGCCGACGCTCGCACCTCCTGCTCGCTTCCTTTCCCCGCCGACGTCGATCGCAGGCCGTCCTCGCCGTCGAACACGTACGTCACCCGGTGCCAGTGCGACGAACAGGAGACATCGGGCTCGGTGCGGCCGATCTCGGCGACATGGCCGTCCGTACGCCTCCTGAAGAGCCCCGGCTCGGCCTCCTTTCTAGCGCCGCATGCTTCGGCGTCCGTCGCCGTCCTTGTCCTCGCCGGTACTGCGAAGCGTGCGTGGTTCGTTTTCTGCAGCTGCTTCTTCGCTTCGAGCTGGCCCAGCTGGAGACCGCACAGCCATGTCGTCCGCCATCGTCAGCACGGTCGGAGCGCTGGTACGGCCCCCCCCTGCCTTCTGTCCTGAGCTCGAGCCGCGCTCCCGCGTGAACGGCTCCCCTCTGACCTGCACGACCTCTGTGCGCCAATCGACAGATCGTCGCAACGTGCCTGTCGTGCTTCTCGTGCGGCATCGTCGTCAGCCTCGCCGGGACCTACTTTGCGCGCTTTCCGAGGGACAAGCTCTGGATCCGGCTGGCGGCCATCGTGGGGACGCTGTGGGCGATCATGGACACGGTCTTCAACGCAACATGGGCGTACAAGGTACGCTGCTGACGACAGCCACCAGGGCAGACTACAGAGGCGGGAGACGGCGCCGCGCTGACCTCTCTCCGCTCGCTTCGGAACGCAGTGGGGCGTGACCTACTTTATGCAGATCGAGAAGCTGGCGCTCCTGCCCTTCGAGCTGACGGCATACTGCTTTGTCATGTCGACGGCCGTCCTCGCCGTCCAGCTCTTCTACCTCTACCGTCGTGCGCCACCACCCTCTCCGCCTCGCCCACCTTGCTCAGGTATTGACTCACCCTCGAGTCGCGCAGTTTTTGCTGTGTCGAACCGCAACTGGGTCCCGGTGGCGGTCCTCGGTGCCATCTCGTTCGGCTGCTACGGCATCGCACTCTGTGCGTTCCCTCCCTCGCCTTACTCCTCTCACAACTCTCGTGCTTGCGCTGACAGTCTGCCCTTCACAGACATGGGCTACGTTTGCTCGCAGAACCCGGACAACATCCTCGCGTTTGCCGAGATCCGGACGCAGTCGTGGGGGTGGTTTGGGGGCGTCGGCCTGGTCGGTGCGTCGAGGTTCGCCTCTCCTCTGCTCTCACGAGGTTGTGGGCTGACAGCCTACCACACATTCTTACAGACCTGTCCATCACGGCGCTCATGTTCTGGTACCTCGTCTTCAAACCGAAACGAGAATCGGGCGGCATGGTCAAGGCCAGCTCGTGCGTCTCTCCGGCTGACACGACGTCGCTCTTCGGTTACTGACACTGCCCTTTGCTCTTTAAAGACCTCTCAAGCAGGTCGTCCTCAAGGCGGCGCAGACGAACGCGCTCTCGGCCGTCTGCCAGATCGCGATCGTGATCCTTTACGCCACATACCCGACAGCGACGTTCTACACTCTGTTTGGGCTGCCCGAGGTGAAGATCTGTAAGTCGCAGTCTTCGTTGTCGTCGGACAAGGCGGCGGAAGCGAGTCGCGGCCGTCGCGCCCGTCGACCTTTGCTCCCCGACTCTTTCCAGCTTTCGCCTCGCAGGACTGACACTTTTTACGCCGCGCTCACAGACATTGGCTCGTTCCTCGCCACGCTCAACGCCCGCAGCCCTCACGCATCCGGCGCCTTCGACGAGTCCGTGTCGCGCACCTCGCGCGGCGGCGGCAAAGGCGGCTTCGGTGGGTTCAGCGCGCAGCAGCCCGTGCACGTCACGGTCCGTCAGGAGGTCAACATCGACGCCGAGGACGACGACATCTCGCTCGGGAGTCGCAAGGACGCGCTTGGGCTCGGGGAGGGGAGCACGAGGGGGAGCTTCCCGGCGACGGCGCACTATGCGACGGCGGCGACGCCGTACAGGGTCCAGTTCGACAGGACGGCAGGCGGCGACGCCGAGGTGGACAAGGGTCGACCGCTGCATGTCCCGCACAACGCGTTCTAGGCAGCGGGAGCTGGTTTCTCCTCTGCATCCCCCGCTCGTTCTGATCCTCGTCTCGTTTTCTCTTCCCTCATCCTCACTCATGCCACTCGACATCCGCTGGTAATCTATCGCTACATTCGTTTCGGACGTCAAGGGGGAGAAACAACGGGGCAGGCAGGGGGAAGCGGACCAGCGCGCAAGGAAGCTATAGGTCTAGTCTGGGATCACGCCGACACTTCCTCGGCGTCCTGGGTGTGGCTCGCGCGCTCATACTCGAGCAGTGCGACGGCAACGTCGAGCTCGTCCCCGCGCTCGAGAACGATCTCGCCAAAGCCGGGCGCCTCGTCGTAGATCGGAGGCGCCTCGTGGCTCTGTGCGGCGCGCTCGGCGTCCCACGCGTCGTGCCGAGCGAGGGGAGGCGGACGAGGCACCGTGAGGAAGTAGATGTTGGCCTCGAGCGCGTTCGGGAGCGGGAAGGGGAGCTCGAGGAGCGAGGGGGGGAAGGCGTTGTGCTTGGGTCGGGCGGACAGGCTGTCGGAGATTCCGCAAAGCATCAGCACATGGGCGAATCTCAACGTGAGGACAGGGACGAGTCTGTCTGGGCACCGACGAGGGAGAGAGAGGGAAGGAGAAGCGCACCCGTCTCGTCCGACGTGTAGGAGCGACTTGACCGGGGCTTTGCGGATCCCGGCTTGGCGGCACCACACGACGGCCTGGCGCAGCTTGTCCTCGACCCACTCTGCCTCGTCGACAGCCTTGCGCACGGCCCTGATGTGCCGCCGCGTCGCCTTGCCTGCCCAGCACGACTCCAAGCGCTTGGCTCGCGCGTCCTCGAGGGCGCGGAGCCGAGCAGAGAGGTCACGCAGGCGGATCAACCAGGCGAGGTGGCTCGCACGGAGGCTGCGCTCGGTGAGGGGTGCTGGACGATTCCGCGAGCGAGACGAGGACGGGTGCCGCGCGGCAAGCGACGACGAGGGGCGACCTCGGGCGGACGACGCCGAGCGATGAAGGTGGGGGGAGGACGAGTCGTGGTCGTCTGGCAGAGGGATGACGGGGCTGCGCAGGTCCCTGAGGCCTTCGTTGCTGCGCAGTAGGGCCACTGCCGCGCTCAGGACGACGATGGCGGCCATGATGGGTGGGCGATAGGGACGAGAAAGATGGGAGAAGGACTCCGCCGCGGTCGGGCGCCCCTCGGCCGCGCGCGTCAACGGCTTCAAACTCCGCGGACCCTCTGTTCTTTCTTGGCGGACAGGGGCTCAACACTCAGAGAAAAACGTACGCAACGGACAGGAGACAGGCGACGGCTTGCCTCTGCGTCCGAACAAAAAAGGCGAGAAAGGAGGTGCACCCGCATGCGCAGCAGCGAGTTCATTGCGCCTTGAGGGACTTGCGCCCATCTCCTTTCGCACGCTCCCGTTGCCGCTCCTCGTCCGCCTTGTACCACTGCGGCGAGACGACAGTAAAGAGCGAGTCAGCACAAAGCGCGGGCGAGAGACGAGCGGAGAGACGGACCTCGACGCCCGAACGGATCCCCTCCTCGAGGCTCTCGACCGGCTCGTACCCGAGCAGCCGACGTGCCTGCTCCGGTCACGGTCAGCTTGCAGAGCATATCAGGAAGGAGAAGAAGGGCGCGCACCCGCTCAATGTCAAAGTACATGTCCTTGAGCACGTAGGCCATGTAGGCCCGGCTGACGCCGCACTCCTCTGGCCTCTTGCCCTGAGCCCACCCGACCCACTCGCACACCGTCGCGTACACCATGCCCACCGCCGACGGGAACACGAGCGGCGCCCACCACTTGGGGCGCTGCTGCGGGTCGTAGGCTTGCCAGATGGCGCGCCCGAGCGACCACAGGTAGACGGGCTCGCCGTTCGTGATGGTGAACGCTTGTCCGGCGACGGACAGCTGCTCGTCATTCGAGGTGGAGAGGTCGTAGAACTGGTTCCACCGGTTGCGGGATGCGGGGAGTGGCGGCTCGTCGAATGGAGGAGGGTGCAGCGGGTCGATCGGCTCGGGATGGTGCGATGTCGGGAGGGGGCGGCGTCCGACTGTGGCGGCAACGGGTGGGAGGCGCGTCTCGAAGGTCGAAGCAGGGACGGGCGGAGCGTCGAGCTTGTCGGCAGCGAGGAGGTGCGCGTGGACGACGTTCTTGAGCGTGACAAAGTCAAACAGGTGGACGTTGTCGCCCATCTGGAAGACCGACTGGCCTGCCTTGTAGACGCCGATCCACCCAGGGAGCACTTGTCGGTCGCCGGGACTGCGCGAGGGCTGTTGTGAGAACGAGTCGACCGTGCCGAGAAGTGAGGGATTCCGCGCACCCGATGATGCCGCCCAAGCGCAGAGCGCACGTCAGCAGGCCGTCCTTGCCGTTTGCGTCGAGGACCAGCTCCTCTGCCTTGGCCTGCCGTGCGCATCATCTACAAGTCAGTCACGTCTGCCGGCCCAAAGGGAGAAGGACGAGCGAGGCGCACCTTTGTGCCCGCATACGTCGCTACCTTCTCCTCCGTCTCGATACGCGGCAACCTCTCGTCGACGTTCTTGAGCGCGACCCCCGACTCATAAACGACCGTCATCGAGCTCGTCAGCACGAGTTTCCTCACACCCGGCGCCTCCCTGCACGCCCTCACGACCGCCTCGGTCCCCTCGACGTTGACCCGACGCCACACCTCTGCCGTCGCGCTCGCGTGCGGACTCGCCGTGTGGAAGACGGTCGTCGCGCCGCTGTGCTCGAGCGCAGCCGCGACGCTCTCGAACGAGGTGATGTCGGTGCGGAAGAAGCGGTACCCGTCCGGGGAGAACCGCCGCTGCGTCAGGCCGAGGGAGGCGACGCGCGAGGGGCCGTGGGAGGCGACGAGTGCGTCGACGAGGGCGCCACCGACGAAGCCTTCGCCGCCGATGACGGCGTAGGACTCTTCAGGAGGCGGAGTGAATTGAGTGGGGGAGGGCATGGCGGGAGGGGGCTCGACAGGTAGGCTCGAGGTATGAGGTACTTCAAGGCGAGGCTGCGCGTGGGGTAAAGGAGGCGTCAGCTCCTTGGTGCACAGGCCGCGGCGAGAACAACGAGAGGAGCTGGCTCGAGAGAAGTCGCCAGCTGATCCCGCGTACGAAGCTCGATGACGCACCTAGGCGGCTTGTGCAGTCGTGCGAGATCGTTCGATAATGCTGTGAAGCTCGCAGGGTGGTGCTGAGCTGAAGTCGAGCCGCGAGAGGGTGTCGAACGATCAGGCGGAAAGGGCGAGTGGACGGCGCTGCAGGCGGGTTGCACGTACACGAGCGAGCGTGTGCCAGCTTCGGATCACTCGATCCAGCTGCGCAGGAGCAGTCTTGGCGAAGAGCTGCGACAGGCGAGTGAGAGAGAGCGCGGCGAGCTGATCGCGACTCGCGCGGCCGGCACGTGCAGCAAGATCGCGGCGCACGGCTTCGCCCGCGGCGGGAGAACGAAAGGAGCGGTGCTACAACTGCTAGGATTCCTTCAGATTCGAGGTCGGGGTGATATCAACAAGCTACAAGCGCGCACGGCATTTTCCCTCTTCGGCGCCTCTCCCACGCGGACCTCATTCTTCCCTTCGTCCGGCCGTCCAACATCAAGCCAGCTGGAGCGTGTCCACTACAACGGGCGACTGTCCGCTTAACGGCGACGGTTGCCGCCCTGCTGGAGGAGGAGGACCCTGCGCGACACGACCGTGAGGACCGTCAGCCACCCTGGTCGCTTCCGGACACCTGACACAGGAGGCGGGCACGCACCTGACGATCGAGGTGAAGAGGTTGATGACCGAGAGGATGACACCGACCGACTCGCGGATCGGGTCGTGCGGGATGGCGCCCTGCTTGACAAGGTTGGCGTGACGCTTGACCTGCGAGGCGCATCGGAACGGAGCGAGTCAGTCCTGCTGCTGTGCCGCGCGGTAGGAAGAGAGAGAGAGAGGGTGCGCACCTTGTTGGTGTCGTACAGGAGCATGCCCGAGAAGACGGCAACGCCACCGTATGCGCCAACCGACTCGAGGACCGTCATGGTGCGGAGGGCCATGTTGGGCATGATCATGGGCGCGAGGCTCGAGCAGATGAGGACGCCCAGTCCCGCGAGGAGGGGACCGCCGAGCCACATGTATTCGTCCGACTTGGCCGTGGCGCCGACGTACGAGATGCCGCCGACTGCGCCTGCCGTGTACAGGCCCGCGCGGCCGAGGATGTGGGGGGCGATGAAAAAGAGCGGGGACAGCGTCAAGCCCTGCATGGCAGAGAAGACGCCCCACGAGAGGTAGTGGGCGGGCGAGTCGGGCGCGGTGGCGTAGACGCCGTACATGGACCCGATGCCGAGGACGAGGCTTCCGCCCATGACCACCCAGGGGTTGAGCGCCATCAGGCGGTACGTGAACCCGTTCTTGAAGGCCAGCGTCGCCGTGCCCGCCGTGATGGCGAGCCCGACGGTCGTGTACTTGAACGTGTCCCTCAGGTACTCCCACTGGTGCGCCTCGAGCGGGCTCGTCTCGCGGTTGAAGACGAGGTTGAGGCCGATGGCGCCAGCGATGCCGACGCCGACGTTGATGCCGACCTTGCCCCAGTCGACCTTCTGCTTGGAGCCGGCGTCGCCGTAGTAGGACGGCGACGAGGTGGCGACGCCGCGCTTTGCGCCGGCCTTGGTCCAGGCTCCCCTCAGGGCGTCGAACGCGCTCGATGGCTTAGGTCGGTGGGCGATGTGGGTGCGGGTCGACGACGAGAAGAGGCGCGAGGTGGTCGAGGCGGGAGGGTGGTGGAAGGCGGCGGTGCGGAGTGCGGGTGCGAACGCAGGGCGGGCCGTGTGGCTCGCCAGCTGTGGCAGGGCGCGAGCGAAGGCTGCCATGGCGGGTGTCGGTGGGTGCCGGTATGTGACTGGTGGTGGCGAGAGAGGAACAAGAGTGCGTTCGAAGCGGAGTCCGGACTCCCTCCAAGGCGATGATGCGTCGCCCGGCGCCCCCCTCGGCTCCCTCGGCATCGCCTTCCCTGGCACCTTCTTGCACTTACGAGCGCTTGACTCTGCTCTCTGCAACACCAGTGCAACGCAGCCCCACCCCGCCAGTGCTCACCCCCACGCGTTGTACCCCTCGCTCTCTGTCTCGCCGTCACCTCACCCGGGCCTCCCTCCACGCTCACAACGCCGATCCTGGCCTCTGCCCTCGCACGGCTCCGTCGAGAGCCTCCTTCGTCTCCTCTCTCAGCCCCACGCACCGGTTTTGCCATCCAACCGGCGCGAGACCAAGCCGCTTCCTCGCTCTCGCCACGCACGCAGCGGCCGCGACTTGCGTCCGACCTCAGCCATCACCGCGGCGTTTTGGTCGCTCAACGTGCCTACCGCGGACCTCTCCGTGTGTCGATTCGAGCAGGCGCAGCGTTCGGCGACCTGGCTTGAGCCGTTGGCCGCACCTGTGCCAGCTCGGAGCGAGATCCGCTTCGTTGCTCTCGAGGGCGCGCCTCGGCCTTCTGGCGATTCGAGGCGCTGCTACACCATGAGTGGGCGATCTTGCTCATGACTCGGTCACCCGAATCCTATTTCGAGAGCAAGACCGGGCCCACGCCTGTCCCGAGGAAACCGCAGGAGCTCGACCCTTCACTCGGCTCAACACGCGGGCCTTCGACCTTCGGCATCGCCTGTAGTACACTCGCCTGGTCACCGTGACAAGTCGAGCATCAACGCCTGTCCTTGCGACGCCGAGACAGCGACGGCCCCGTCAACGCATCCGCGACGACCCCCTTGACGCGGTGGGTCCCGCTCTCGCCGCGGTCTTGCATCGAACGGTTCCCGCAACTCGAGGTCGCCGGCTGCTCCTCTTCAGCCGGACAGTCGCTCGACTGCCGGCACGCCCGAGACAACTTGGGCGTGCGACGCCGACTCGGGAGAAAGGGACGCTGGCGGTAGGCGAGGCGGACTCGCTGGCGCGATGGCGGACGTGGCCTGACGGGCTCTCCCGTTAGACTTGAGGGTCGACCCTTGGGGTCGTGCAGCGCGACGGAGGGAGGGCTGCTCCTACTCGCGGTGGGGTGCGTGCGTCCGAACGAGAGCACGCCGAGAGTGCGGCGTGAAAAGCGACGGCAGTTCTCGCAGTGCGCGTCTCCCTGTTCCTGGCGAGTTCTCCCTCGATGACGACTCGAGATGGGATGAGCGAGCGCAGCTCTATGTGAGAGGAGCGTCACGCTCGGAGTCGAGGTGACGGGCCCTTTCAAAGGGCCGGCGCCCGCAGCCGAAACCCCTCGTGCTGTGCCCCTTCACTCGCCTTTCGCGCTGGTCGCGGTGTTACCCACGCCTGTGCTCTGGAGACTACTCCGTCGTCCCTTGCATCAACTGCCCACGCTCATCAGTGACGCCCGGGCTCGCCTCCACCGCGTCCGACCTCATCGCTTCCCGAGCTCCGTCTCACGCCCCCACCAATGGGTCTCAGCCAGGAGAAGGTCGGCCGCTTGTTTGGGCGCTGCGACTCGCCCGAAGAGACCGAGGAGGTTCTCCAAGCCTACGCCTTTGTGAGTGTTGGGGACCCCGCCCTCGTTGTCCTATCCCCCGGTTCCTCGCGCTGACGAAACCCCGCCCCCCGCACGCACGCACGCACCCTTTCCTGTGTACAGAGCAAGTGGACAAACGGCGGCAACCAGAAGTATGTGCTGCGCAAGCTGCACCTCTTGACGCTCTACCTCCGCGCAGTGTGAGTCTCTCCCCGGTCTTCCGGCGCATACGACGCAACCCACCACCGCTGACCCTCGCCTTCTCACCGCACAGCGACATGGGATCCAAGCTTCGTGATCACTACCAGGCCTTTGCCATCGTCGCGACCCTCACCAAGACTCACACCACCCCGATTGTCCTCCTCCCGAGCTCCGTCGTCGGCCTCGAGGCATGGAACGCCGCGCGCCGCCCGTCCAAGTCGCTCGTCAAGCGCGCCTTCAGCCGCCCGTCCATGAACGTCATCACGCCTGGAACCCCGGGAGGGAGCAGCAACGCGAGCGATGTCGAGCTTGACCGCGGCGGCGGAGGAGCGGGGCGCACGTCGGGCGATTCGGGGTCAGGCGGGCTCAGCGGATGGTTGTCGGGCGGGAGGAGGAGCCGCAGCAACACGACGGTCACAGCGGTGGTGCTGGCGCCGGGCGAGCGCACCGAGCAGGAGCGTCGCGCGGCGGGCGCCGGGAGCGGACTCCTCGGGACCGGGTTGCTCAGGTGCGTCGTCGCGCTGCCCGCCTGCCCTCTCTGCCTCGAGATGTGCACTGACGCTTGACTGTATCGATCCCAGTGCCCCGCCGAACTACGACCCGCGCGCGCTCGTCGGGTACGTCGCGGACAACCCCTCGATGCGTCGCTCAGCCCCCGGCCGCGACTACGAAGAGGACGGCGACGCGCTCCCCGACTACTTCTGAAGCGCCGCGGAGACCGTTCCTGTTCCCTCCTGCCTCCCTCTTCCGCGCCTGAATCCCGACCCTGCCCTGGCCCACTCCGCTGTCCTCGTCTTCTCTCGGTTCTCCCCCCGTCACCTTTCGCCTCCCTCGTTGTACTTGTTGCCCCGGCCGCAGGGTGTCCTCTTCTCTTCACTGCTCACTGCCGCGTATGTCGTTTCCTTGTCGAGACCGTGTAACTCGTCTAGCGTCGCCTCACCTCGGAGCCCTCGGAAATTATTCGGAACGGACGTGTTCGTCTGTCCTCTCGAGCGCTCCCGGCTTTGTACCGGCCAAGGCGGGTCGACGTCGTTGCGGGCGCCTGTGAGAACGACGATGCCGAGTGCCAAGCACGCAAGTCGGCGAGCAGCTGACGAGCGAGCGAGCCAGGAGTCCTCGGACCGTGCGAAGCGGGCGATCGCTCGCGGCCTTCTCCCTCTCGCTCTTCACTCCCTCCTTCACTGCTTTCGCTGCTCGTCTCTCTCCCTATCTCCTTCTCGTGTCCGCACCTGCTCGCCTGCCTGTATGCGCACACGCTCGAAAGTGCGGGGGTCCGCCCCTCCTCGCTGAGCACCGTTCTGCGGTTTTCGCTCCCGCTTCTCCTCTCGCTCTCTCGTCCTACGCCGCACCGAGATGGCCCGCATCAACATCGCGTCTGCCACGCTTCAGTACTTTCCCATCCAGGGGCGGGGCGAGCCTATCCGGTACCTCCTCACCGATGCCTCGATCCCATTCACCGAGTCCAACGACACGGCCTCGTTCTTCGCCAACAAGGCCGACTGCGCCGAGTACCGCTTCCAGCAGCTGCCGCGCCTGAGCGTCACGCGCGCAGGCAGCGACGGGCAGGACGAGGTCGTCCACCTCGCGCAGCAGGGGGCCATCCTGCGCTTCCTGGCCAAGGTCGCGGGGTACGGCGAGGGCGCCGACGCGTGGAAGGAGGCTGTCGTCGACCAGCTGCAGGACGCGTGCGAGGATCTCAACACGGCGTACACGCGGTGCATCTACGGGGCTGACGCGGTGAGTCGTCGTGGCTGGTTTTGGGCTCCGGGCGCGCAGGGGCGGCTCTGCTCGCTCGCGGCTTGCTGCTCGAGCCTTGTTCGCGCTGGAACGAGCGACCTGATGCGGCGGACGGCGGACGACGCGCACGGCCTCAAGCCCGTACCTGCGAGCTTCTCGAACTGACGTGCTTCACTCGCTCCCTCCCACACCGCACAGCCGGCCCTCCTGTCCGAGTTTGTCAATACGACCGTGCCCAAGGTGCTCAGGCAGTTCGAGTACCTCTTTGCGCACAACAAGAGCGAAGCGGGCTACCTCGCCTTTGACCAGGTGCTTCCCTCTCTCCATGCCCGGCTGCTTCCCTTCTGCGCACGCTCGTTCAGCGTCGCTCCCTCCACCACCTTCGCCAACTCTCCCTGTGCCGTTGTACATGTGCCTTGATCCCCAGTGGAGCCTCGCTGACGCTCGAACTCCCACCCCGGTGCGCCCACCTCGCAGCCCTCGTTCGCCAGTTCCACCTCCTGTACCTCGTCCACGCCCTGCGAAAGCTCCAGCCGGCGGTCCTCGAGTCGTACCCGACGCTCGCGGCGTGGGAGGCGCGGATGCGCGCGCGGCCGGGCCCCGCGGGCTACGAACCCCGGCACGAGATGCTCAATGGGAACGCCAACGGGCAGGGACCGTGTGCGGCGTGATGCGCTTTCGAGGGGCCAGTCGTGCTAGTGTGGCTGGAGTGTCCTGTACGGGTGCAAGGCGCGTTGGAGAAGGGCGAATCGAGCGGCGGATTGAGAAGGTCGAGGCCGGAGAGTTGTGAGAATCGACGCGGGCGTTGACGGCCATCAGCCGCAAAGCCGACAGCTGCGCTGAGTGCGACACGAGTGGAGAGAGAAGGGGCGTGCTGCCTGATGCGGAGTCCGGACAGAACGAGCTGCCGTTGGCGCCTGCGGGTGATCGCCCTCTCCGCGCGCTGCTGCTCGCCGGGGCCGCCGCCGCCCCGTACTGTACGCCGTGCGCCAGCGCTTCCGCCGCGCCCGTCGCCGCGCCCCCTCGAGCCCCCGCTCCCCGTCTCTCTCCCAGCTCTCTCGAGGGCCTGGCTTGCTCCGTTCAAGGGTCGTCGATCAAGCTCACCAGTCGCCAGGTCCCCCTCGCCCACGCCCCGCCCGCGTCAGATCTCGCCGCGCCGTGGTCGCTTCCCCAGGCGGGCGCATGCAGCCGCACATGGCGGCGCAGGAATGGCCTGTGCAGCAAGGGCAGCCCTACGTGTACACCCAGGGACCTGTGCAGCAGGTGTACGCGCCCGGCAACCCTCCCCAGGCGGGCCCGTCGGCTAGCGCAACACGCGCGACGGAGCACGTGCAGTACACCCACGACCCGCACGCCCTGCAGTTGCAGCAGCAGCAGCAGCATTACCAGCAGCAGCAGCACCACCAGCAGCAGCCACAGGCGTACTACGCGACGCCGCCCGCTCCGACGTCGACGGTCCCGGGAGGGCCAAGCGGGGCAGGTCAGGGGTACGGCGCGCCAGGTCCGCACGCGGCGCAAGGCCAGGGCATGCTGGGGCAGCCCGTGCAAACTGGCGGCTGGCAACAGATGCAGCCGCCGCCGCCGCCGCCCACGCGCTCGCCGTATCCTCCTTCCCAGGTGCAACCTCCTCCCCCTCGCCCGCCTTCCCAGGTGCACCGCCCGCCTTCCCGACCACCCTCGATCGCTCACATCCCCCTCCAGCAGCAGCATCCCCAGATGCTGCACGCTCAGTCGACCTCGTCGTACGGCAACAGCCTCGCGCAGCCCCACATGCAGGGCCTTCCTCCTGGCTCGTCCGCCGCCCTCATGTCCCCAACCGCGCACCGCTTCAACTCGAACCCTTCAGCCGGCCCTCCCCCGCCGCCGCCGCAGCAGCAGCAGCAAGCCTACCTCCCTCAGCCTCAGCATGCGCCCGCCCCTCCCCTGCAGCCTCACCCGCACCACGGACCCAATCCTGCGCCCCACTTGCCGCACGGCTCGATACCGACCGCGGCGGGGCTCGAGGCTCACCTGGCGCGGCTCGACGAGGCGGCTCAGGTGCAGCACCACGCGGCGCAGCTCGAAGCTGTGCTCAAGCGCGGCGCGTACCTCGACGACGGGCCTCGTGCGGGTCAGCCCATCACGCCCGACCAGCATGCCCAGATCGACAGGCAGGTCCACGACCTACGGTCCGTCTCTCTTTCCCTCGCTCGGAAATTCCCGCAGACTCGCTGACGACAGACGCCCTCCGCGCAGAAATCGCGAGATGTCGATCCTGACGACCTGCGAAACGTTTGTGCGGGCGCACGGCGGCGCCAACACGGTCAGTCGCTTCGTCGAGCAGTACCGCGCGAACGTGCAGCGCCAGCAGCAGCAACAGCAGCAGCAACAGCACAATGTGCAGCAGGACCGGCGGGCGGCGACGATGCAGGTGCCGCCCCACGCGCAGGGCTACCCGCCGCCTCATGAGCAGGTTCCGCCTCGGCCTGCTTCGGCTACGCCCCACGTGCAGTTGCATCAGCACGTCGCGATGCCACACCAGCGCACGCACACCTACCCGCAACAGCAACAACCTGCCCCTGCTCCTCCTCCTCCTCTCGCTCCCCAGCACTCGCAGGGCTACACGACCCTCCCGCCCAACGCGCCTGGCATCTCTGTCCTACAGCAGCACACCCAGCCGCAGTACCAACCGTCGCCGCCGCGGCAACCTCCGCCGCAGGTCCACCGCGCACAGTCGTCGAGCGCCATGGCGCAGCAGCACGCCACGCAGGCACACGCTCACGCTCACGCTCAGCGGCACGCTCAGCAGCAGCAGCACGCCCAGGCGCAGGCGCAGGCTCAGGTCCAATCCCAATCCCAAGCCCAGACTCAAGCGAGCTACGCGCGACCGCCTTCACGGCAGCAGCCTACGCCCGTCCCGAACGGACCCGCGCAGCGCGCGCACCCACACCCGCACGCCCCGCCCGACAACGGCGGCGGCGGCGGCGGTCAGCCTCACCAGGACCCGTCGGCGGGCCTGCGCGCGCACATGACGGCCGCGACTGCGGTCGCGTCTCGCGAGATGGCGCAGCGGCAGCTCGCTGCGGCGGCGGCGCGGGCGCAGCAGACGGGGCAGGGGCAGGTGCAGATGCAGGGACAGATGCAGGGACTGGGGCAGGGTCAAGGTCCGGGACAGGGTCCAGGGCCTGGGCTGGCGCAGGCGCAGCCGGGGTGCGACGGGCGCGGCGCGGCGTGGGACGAGGCGCAGCGGCGCGAGCGCGACGAGCACGAGCGACGCGAGCGCGAGCGGGAACAGCGGAGCGAGCAGGCTCCGCCACCGCAGCAGCAGCAGCAACAGCAGCAGTCGGCGGGGCTGTCGCGCGCAGGCGTCAAGCACCCGACGCAGGTGCTCGCTGAGGGCCAGCCTGGCTGGCCGAGCTTGCCGGATTTGCAGGCACAGGTGCGTCTCGCGCTCACTCTTTCTCTCTCTCTCTCTCGCGCGCGCGGGTGCGCTGTAACGTGTCTCGAGGCCGCTCGCTGACGACTCTCTGACGGCGACAGGTCACGGCGCAGGTCTTCTGGGAGACGTTGCGGCAGGTGATCGAGAAGCGCGGGCAGCGACTGGACCCTCGGGGCTTCTTCCTCGACAACCGGCCCATCGACCTTTATCGCCTGAGCCAGGTCGTCATTGGCCAGTTTGGGGGCTACGTGCGGGTGTGTCTCGTCTCTCTCGCTCGAACGGCTCTCTCTGAACGATCAGTCCTGACGCTGCCAGTGCACGCAGAGCGACTTCGACAAGTCGTGGATGCACATCGCGTCGCAGTTTGGCTTCTCGCCGAGCTCGCCGGCGCCGGGTCAGCTGCGCGACCTGTACATGCGCATTGTCGGCCCGTACGAGGACTTTTGGTCGACGCAGGAGGTCAAGAAGCTACGTGTCGGCGGCGCGCAGCAGCACCCGCAGCAGCAGCAGATGCTCGTCGTCAACGGGGCGAGGCACGTGCCGCAGCACTTCGTGCAGCACGAGCAAGACGGCGGTGCCTACACATCGCCACCCTCAGCCGCTTCGTCCTCTGCGCCGCACCTCCCCTTTGTCCCCTCGGCATCCGGCGTCGGCCTCGTCAACGCCGCAGTGACGCCCGCCGCCCAGCCCGTCACGCTTGCACTCCCGCCCCAGCCGACCTACGCGGTGCCACAGCACGCTTCCCCACCCGAGCAAAGCCTGTCGTCCATCTTTGCCAACTCGTTCGCCGCCTTCCCGCTCGCGCCGTCATCGACCGTCGCGAATATGCCACCCGTCCAGGCGCCGGCACGCTCGCCCGAGCCGACGGTGCAGGAGCTCATCGCGCAGTCAAGAGAGCTCCAGCGGGAGCACCTCGCCGACCGCGCAGCCGCCGAGGCCGCGTCGCCGACGAAGGGAGGCAGCAGTCCGCGCAAGCTCGCAGGTTTGCCTGCACCCTCGAGCTCGAAGCCGTCGACGCCCGTCGCGGACTCGCCGCGGCTGCAGACGGTGTCGGGTCCGACAGCGCTGTCGCCGCAGACGTCATCGACGCCGGGCGAGCAGCTGCTACCTGAGCCGCCGGCGCAGGCCTCGACGTCTCGCCTGACCGCCGCGCAAGCCGCGAGCGTCGCTGGGCAGGTCGCGCCCTTCACGGCACCGCCTGCGCTCCTGCGCCGCACGCCGAGTGGTGCGCCGTACCTGTCGCCGAGCGGGAGCGGGCCCGGCGCCGTCGCAGGCGGCAGTCCGCCTCTGAGCCGCGCGGGGAGCAGCTCGCGCAAGCGCGAGCGAACGCACGAGCCGAACGAGCCGGGCCAGGCCGACGAGGACGCTGGGCGGCGGAAGCGCGAGGGGACGGGTACCTTTGCCGACCCTGGCGCGGCGACGACGACGGCGTCCACCAAGGCGCAGCAGCACCTCGTCGTGCCGGCCGTCGGAGCCTCGCCTGGTGCGATGGAGACGCCCGACCTCGTCGCGAGCCGTGCGCTGCGACCCGACTCGGCGACGAGTGCCAGCACCAACACGAGCGTGTCGCCGAGGTCGTCGCGCGCGCTGTCGATCAGCACGGGGTCGGCCGTGGCGCCCATGACCCCCGGGCCCTCGAGCGCGGCGCCGCTGGGCCTTCCAGAGGTTGCGACGCCGGTGCACGCCGCGCTCGCCGCGAGTGCCGGCGCGCTGTCGCTCGGAACGCCGACGTCGGCGAATCCTGCCCTGGTCCCGCCCGCCGCGCCTGCGTCGACAGCAGGCAGCAGCGACGCCGCGACGGACCCGCTCGCGAGCCTGTCGTTCACGACGCCTGTCTCTGTCGTGGGCTTCGAGGCCTCGCCTGCGCTCTTTGGCGGCAGCGGGTGGGGCGACTCGGCTGTGCCGTCGTACGGCGTCCTCGATGCATCCACCTCGTCGACGGGCCTCGGCGGGTGGGACCTTGCCGACGACGCCGGCGACATCTTTGCGAGCTTTGCCGCTGCTACAAGTCTCGGAGGCGGCGCGGGCTCGGGTGCGGGCAAGACGCCTGCGCTCGGCGCGTCGCTCGACGACGACGGGTGGACCCCGGCGGGCCTGCTCGACATGTTTGCCACCGACTTTGCTTCGCACTCGTGAGGTTTGCCCGCTCCTTCCTTTCAGCAGCAGCAGCGGCCGCCTCTCGCGCGCGACGTCCTTCCTTCTCCTCCTTGGTTCTCCTCGCTATCCCCTCTTCCATTGGTCGCAGTTCCTTCCGCCCGTGTCGTGCCGTTGGTTCCCCCCGTGTTGTCACTGCTAGACGAAGATACCTCCGTTGTACCGTTGTCATGCCGTAGATATCCACTGCCCGCTGTGCTCCTGCAAAACCCCTCAGCTGCAGCACGCGGCGCTGAGCCAAGTTCCGCGCCGTCTCGGTGGTTAGCTCTCTCCTCTCGAGCATCCTCGCCCTGTGAATGCTCGTCGCGCGCTTCAGTGCCCGCTCTGCCACTCATCTGCGCTCAACTCGCCTCGTCAGCACTCAGGCCTCCCCCCGTCCCTCGCCTCGCCCCACGTCGCGGCTCACTCAGCCCCCACCTACACCTTCCCTCGTCTCTCCCTCTCGCCCATCCGCACGCCTGACGCCCTTCCTCCGCACCATGAGCTCCTCAACTGCACAGAATCTCTCGACAAAGATGCGCGCCTGCCAGATCCAGGAGCAGGGGCCGATTGAAGTGATCCAGGTCCGCGACGTCGACGTTCCGCAGCTCGCCCAGGGACAGGTCCTCGTCAAGGTCGAGTATGCCGGCGTCAACTTCATCGACGTGCGTGCTTGCGTCGCTTGCAGAGCTCCTGTCGTGAGCGCGAGGGGACGGCGGCGGCTTCTTGCGGGCGCCGGTCGGACCCGCCCGCCGCGGCTCGCGGCTCCTTGCGAAGGACACGCGCTGACTCGCGGGCACTTGCTGCAGACCTACTTCCGCGGCGGCATTTACAAGCCGCAGCTGCCTTACATCCTCGGCACCGAGTCGGCCGGCACGGTCGCCGCCGTCGGACCCGGCGTCTCGGAGGAGTCGCACGGCTTCAAGGTCGGCGACCGCGTCGCGGCGTATACAGCCGGCGGCAGCTTTGCCGAGTACGCTCTTGCCGCCGCCGACAAGGTCGCCAAGCTGCCCGAAGGCTTCTCGACCAAGGACGCGGCGACGGTCCTCACTCAGGGTCTGACCGGTGCGCCCGTCGCCCTCTTCCTGTCCGTCGTCCTGCGCGAGTCCGTGCTGACTATCCTCTCGTGCCTGCGTCAGCGCTCACATTTGTCAAGGAGGCGCACGAGGTCAAGCCTGGACAGTTCATCCTCGTTCAGGCCGCAGCCGGTGGACTCGGTCTCCTCCTCGTCCAGCTGGCCAAAGCGCTCGGCGCGACCGTCATCGGTACGACTTCGACTGCAGAGAAGGCCGAGATTGCCAAGAAGGCCGGCGCGGACCACGTCATTCTGTACGGCGAGGGTCGGGACGTGGTCGGCGAGGTGTACCGCGTTACTGGCGGCGGTGCGTGCTCCCGATTCCCTCACACCGAGTCTGTTCACCCCTCCTGATGTACCGCACTGGCAGAGGGCATCGATCGCGGCGTCCATGGCGTCTTTGACGGCGTTGGCAAGGACACGTTCGACATGGACTTTGACCTTCTCCGTCGGTGCGTCGGCGGCCTTGTTCGCGCCTGATCTCCTCGGAGCACGGCGTGCGCCCGTGTAGTCTAGAGGTGCTGACGGCATCGCTACCGGCCCGGCCGCACAGCAAGGGCACGCTCGTCACGCTCGGCAACGCGTCGGGCGCGGTCCCGCCCTTTGCCCCTCTGCGACTCGGCGCAAAGAACCTGAAAGGTGCGTCCAACTCTCATTTCGAGTTGGTGGAACACCCTGCGGGCGACGAGGGCGGCGAAAGTAGATCACTGATCCTCTTCGCTCCCCTCCCGCCGTACCCCCACAGTCTGCCGCCCGGTCCTCAACCAATACGTCCACACTCGCGAAGAGTTCCAGACATACTCGACCGAGCTGTTCGACCTTGTCCAGCAGGGCAAGCTCAAGCTCGCGGTGCACGGCGAGTACCCGCTCACCACCGAGGGCATGAGGCAGACTCAGATCGACATCAGTGCGTCTCTCATTTCTTTACGGCTCTCCCTATTAAGATGACGTGCTCCTGCGCGAGCGAAGCATGCACGAGGTACACGCTCGCTGACCTCGACTCGTACGGCCTGCAGCGAGCCGCAAGACGTCGGGCAAGCTCCTCGTCAAGGTCGCATGACTCGCTCGGCTGTAGCGCAGCCCCAAACTATATCAGAGGATTGGAAAAAGCAGACGACGCTTTCAGTGCGTTAGGACGAGTCCATCGCAGTTCGCCCGCACGGGCCCCGTCCGTCCGGCGCCCATCTCTCTCTCTCTCTCGTTCCTCCAGCACCTACTTTGTTCTCTCGCTCTCTGCTGCCTCGATGCTGTCTTTTCTTTGCTCAACGACGGCACGATCATGACGCTGTCGCTGGACCGTGTCCTGCCGTCGTCGACGCCCGACTCGTGGGACCTGGGCGAGATCTTCACGTTCGCGTTCGCGTACGGCCTGTACCTCGCGGCGGGCACGATCGCCTTCTTCTGCGTCATCGTCTTCACGACCTTCTTCACGGACAAGTTTGGCGTCACCAACATTGTCGACCACAACGACCCGGAGCTGCACATGATCATCTACCTCCAGTGCGTCCCCTCTCCCATCTCTCTCGTGCTCTCGAGAGTGCAGTCTCTCTCATTAGAGCAGCGTGTACTGATCACTGGTCGTTGCCGTTCCCAAATCGCAGGGTCGCCCAGATCAGTCAGGCCCTCATCTTCATCACGCGCTCGCACCGCTTCTTCCTCATGGAACCTCTCGCTCTCTTCCCCATATCGCATGTCCCTCTCTTCCCCTCCCTCGTCGTTCGTCGTCGTCATCGAGTTTCGGCCAACCGAATTGCCGCTTCCTGCGGTTCCCACCTCCGCCCTCTCCCCCTCCCTTGTCTCCTTTTTCGCCCGACCTTGATCAACAATGCCAGCGTCCTAGAGTTACACACAGCCACCACAAGCCTGTGTCCGCTTCGAGAGAGCGTCTTGGGTTCGTGAGCAGATCGTCGAGGCGGCTTTGCGCGACCTTGGCCGTCGCTGGTCCAAGTCAATTTCCCTCCTTGTCCGCCGGTTCTACTTGTCTCTTCAGCGAGTCGTACTCCTGGTTTTCTACTGCGCTTGCGCGGGAGAGGGCAGGGTGTCGCACGTGCGATCGCCGCCCGAAGTCAACCGCGAGAGCACGGCTCGGCGGGAGCGGGCTCGCTCGAACCGCGAACATCGCCTCGCGTCCTACCGCTTGCCGGCTCTGGGCAGCTGCTACAGATGGCCGCAGTGAGCCTGCCAGCTCGCACGAGGCGGCTCCCGACGGCACTCGTGCTCGACTTCTCCGACTCGTACACGGCCAACATCCTCCGGCTCATCCACCAGATCGCGCATCCAGACGCTCAGGTACCAGGCGACGCAGCTGCAGGCGCTCAGTGGGACTGCACAGGGTGGACAGACCGCGTCGTCGTCGTCAACGTAGACTCGTTGTCGTGGTGAGCCCCTCTCTCTCCCCTCCCTCCTCTTTCAACTGATGAAGCTCATGCACCCTGCTATTTCGCCCCCTAGGGGTTCATTCGAGCACGAGATCCTCCCGCATGTCGACTGCGTCATCCTGGGCCCCGGTCCGGGCACCCCTCACCGCCAGAGCGACTTCTCCTGGCCGACCAGGCTCCTCGAGCAAGTCGGTCACCGCGTCCCCATCTTTGGACTGTGCTTGGGCTGCCAAGGGCTCGCAACGGTGCATGGAGGCTCGGTGAGTCCCCTCGTAGCTCTCTCTCGAATCTGCCATCCGCATCGGACCTAACTTGTGTCCCCATGTGCTGCACCACCAGGTCGTCAAGGCGGCCGCCCCGAAGCACGGCCAAGTGAGCTCGATCAGCCAGACGTGCGCGTCTCGCCCCTCGCACAGCCTCTTCACCGGCGTCCCGAGCCCGTTCGACGCGGTTCAGTACAACAGCCTCGTCGTGGACCCGCTCTCGCTTCCTGACGAGCTCGAGGTCATCGCCTGGACCGACGCTGCTGACGGTGCAAAGGAGGTCATGGCGCTTCGTCACCGCACAAAGCCGCTGTGGGGCGTGCAGTTCCATCCCGAGGTGCGCCGCGCTTATTGCGCCTGGGTCAGCGACCGCCTGGACCTGACATCTGTGGCCCGTGCAGTCCATCTCGTCGTCTTACGGCGCCCGCATCCTCAGCAACTTCTTTCGCTCGACGCTCGAGTTCCACGACCGCACCGACTGCGCGCCAGACCTCCCCGCGCACGTGCTGGCGCTGTCGACGACGTATCGGCCTCTCGCGCTCGCTGAGCCCAGTCTCGAGGGCACGCCGATCTGGGAGCAGAGGAGCGTCGCCGTCAACGCCGCAGAGGGATGGACTCCACGTCTCGTGTTCGAGCAGTTGATCAAAGGACGGTCGGAGCTTGGCGAGGTCTGGCTCGACTCGGCAAGGGTGCGCGCTCCACTTCTCGCAAGATGCGCACGAATTACGGCTCACTCAGGTCGATCACGCAGCCCACTGGCGTCCCTCAGCTCTCGCACGTCTTCTCGCCTCAGGCGACCTACTCGTACTCGCTAAGCGAGCACACCCTCGCCGTCCAGACCTCGGCAGCCTCCTCCCGCACGCTCGCCCTCCCTCCCTCGACAAGCTTCTTCTCCGTCGTCGGTGGCGCACAAGCGTACCTAAAGCGTGCGACGCACGTCCAAGGCGGCTCGGCGCCGAGCAGCCCCCTCGGCTTCGTCGGCCACGTCGGCTACGAACTGAAGGACGTCACGTTGCCGCTGTCCCGCCCACGAGAACCGCGTGTGGCGGGGGAAGAACAGCCAGGCTCGGTCTTGGCGTTCGCGGGGTGCATGCTGTCGTACGCGCACGAGACGGCGAGCTGGAGTGTGAGCGGGCTCGTGTGCTTGTCGCGGAGTAGCGACATCGACGCGGGTCCGGCTACGTCGCTTGTCGAGCATGTCGGGCTCAGTGAGGCGCAGTGGTCCTACTGGTTGTCGAGCGTGCAGAAGACGCTCGCAGCTCCACCTGCCGCCGAGGCTGCCTCGCCTGCGCCTGCACCTCTCCCGCGCGACTTCACCTCAGACCAGTCGCGCGACGAGTACATGGCGTCGATCGAACGCGCGCGCCAGTCGATCATTGCCGGCGATGCGTACGAACTGTGCCTCACGACGCAGTTCCGCTCCTCCCTCCCGGCATCCTCTTCCCTCATCGCCGATCCCTATCCACTCTACCTCACCCTGCGCACGACCAACCCGGCGCCGTACGCCGCCTACTTGCACCTTCCGCTAGTCGACCTCACGCTGCTCTCGACCTCGCCCGAGCGCTTCCTCCGCATCGATGCGTCCGGCCTCGCCAGCATGAAGCCCATCAAGGGCACTGCGCGCCGCTCGTCCGACCCCGTTGAGGATGCACGCCGGCGCGACGCGCTCGAAGGCGATGCAAAGGAGCGCGCAGAGAACCTCATGATCGTCGACTTGATCCGCAACGACCTCCTGAAGAGCTGCGAGGTCGACAGCGTGGTTGTCGAAGCGCTCATGAAGGTCGAAACGTACCAGACGGTGCACCAGTGCGTCTGTCCCCCTCACTTCCGTGCGCCGTTGCGGTACTGACCACCTGTGCGGCGCAGACTTGTCACCACCGTCGTCGGCCAGCTCGGCGCTGGCGTCAGCCCCTTCGAGGCGATGGCCAAGGCCTTCCCGCCCGGTGGGCTCATTCATCCACCCCTGTCGCTTCCTACCAGGACTGACCCGGCTGCCACACTGCAGGCTCGATGACGGGCGCGCCCAAGCTCCGCAGCTTGCAGCTCCTCGACGAGCTCGAGCGGCACGTCCCGCGCAACGCCTACTCTGGTGCGTCTTTGCATTGTCCCCCTCGTAACCAGTTCGCTGAATCACCCTGTCTTGTAGGCGTTCTGGGGTTCCTCGCCATCGATGGCTCGAGCGACTGGGCCGTGGTCATCCGCACGCTCGTCAAGCGCGGCCGCAGTGCGTCTCGATCCTTCTCCCCAAACAGCGGCGTTAACTGACGTTACACACACGCAGATCTGACGCTTGGAGCTGGTGGAGCAATCACGCACCTCTCGGACGCGGCCAAGGAGTGGGAAGAGGTCCTCACCAAGGTCGACGCCGTTCTCGGACGCGCCGCCTGACCCACTCCCGCCTTCACTTCTCTTGCACGCACACCTTGCATCACCTAGACGCGCCTCAACGGCGCATGCATCAGTCGGCTCGCTCGCTTCGTTGCCTCCCATGTCGTTGTACTCCTCGAACGTGCTTTCCCGGCTGGCGTAGATTCCCCTCTCGCATCCTTCTCGTGCATCTCGCTCTAGACTCGCACACAGCGACACGAGAGAGAACGGACGAATCGAGGAGTTGCACGGATGTCTGCGAGAGTAAACGACTGAAGGGCGGGTTACGGGACACGGAGGAACGGACAGAGCAAGCGCGCCAGGAGGGGGTCTCGAGCGGGAGGGGAGGTCTCTAAGGTTGGGAAGCGATCAAAGGTGCGCGCAGTTTGCGATCACTCCGCGACCTTGTGCCGCAGGACGTTGAGCAGTCGCGGGTTGACCTCTGCCTTCTCGGCGACAATGTCGCGCAGCCAGCGGTTTTCGTTCGACAGCTGCGTTTCAGCAACGTCTCAATGTAATGTCAGAGAGGCCCGACAATGAGTGAGGGAGGAAGAGACGCACGCTCTCCTTCTCCTTCTCGAGGCTCGCGACCCGCTCGCGCAGAGACGCGCTCGACTGCTTGAGCTCGGCATCGCGCAGTTTCTTCTTGGCGCGGAAGCGAGCTGCACAAGCGATTCCGTCAGCATCAAGAGAGGGGAAAAGGCGAGAGAGAAGGATTGACGTACCGCTGGCCTCCGTGTTCCTCCTGCGCTTGTCCTCCTCGATCTCGTCAGGCGTCATCAGTTCCCGCGCCTTGGTCACGCCTTGCGCATTGGTGTACATCGCCGGCAACTCCGAGAAGCCGCCTCCAAGGCCTTCCGAGTGTCCGCCGCCGTGTCCGTCGCCCAGCGCTCCGCCCGCTTGTGGGCTCGTCCCCGCACTGCCACTCTCCTCGCTGGCCTCGGCCGAGGACGCTGAAGCTCGTACCGCGCGACCTTTCGCGCCGGCGTTGGCGCGCGAACTGCGCCGCGCGGGTGTAGGCGCGCCAGACGCTGGCTCGTGCTGAGACGGCGGCGACGGCGCGCGGGCGGGCGGGGCGGAGCCGAGCGGGCCGGGATGAAAGATCGCCGACAGGGCGGAGGAGGAGCCGGCGGCGCGAGCGAAGGGGAACGAGGGGTAGCTGGCAAAGCTGGCCGAGGGAAAGAAGTCGCTCGAGGTCGGCGGCGAGCCGTGGGTGGGGGCGTGCCCGAGGGGGGGCAGAGGAGAGAGGCCGGCTGACGTTGGCGACTCAGAGTAATCGTTGCTGGGGTAGAGGGTCGACCAGTTGAGAGAGGAAGGCGAGTGCCGCTGCTGAACCGCGACGGAGGAATGCGGGCCGTACGACGTCGCCGGCGGCGACGTGGCTGGCGAGTTGCTGTTGAAGACCGTCGAGCTCCAGAGATCGAGCGACGCCTGCGCTGCGAGGAGCTCATCAGCCGTGACGGTGCCGAGAGGCGAGTACGAAGCGCCGCTGGGGCCGACGCTCGGGACGTGGTTGAGGCCCTCGAGGTTGGTCTGCCAGTGATGGGCACTTGGCTGCATATGTGCAGTCGGGAGACTGGATGTGCTGTAGGCTGGTACGTCGGGCGTAGATGCCGGGGCGAGGGGGAGCTGGATGGGTGGCAGGGAGGGGGGGCCGGCGGGTAGCCCTGCGGGCGATAACGGTAACCCTTCTCGAAGCGCTGCCGTTTGCCGCGCGACGAGCGACTGGAGGATGGCGAGCTGACGCAAACCGGCGTCGCGCGACTCGGATACGGAGCCGACCGGTGCGCCGCCTGCGAGACCGGTTGTGTCAGGGAGAGCAGGCAGCTTCGACAGCGCGCCTGCGTCGAAGCGGTCGACGCCCGTGACTTGTCCGAGATGCGGGAGCGTGAGCGCCTGCGTTGAGGGAGGCGAGGATGGCGCAAACGAGGAGACCTGGGTCTTGTCGGGGTCGAAGGCTGGCTTCGTCAGGGCCTGATAGGCCTCGTGCGCACAGCCGTCTACGCTGCTCGGAGCTCCACTTGATCCGGACTTGCGCTGGGCTGTCGCACTGGCAGCAGCGTCTAGAGATGGAGATGTTGACGACGGCGACTCCAGGTCGAGGCGGTCGGTCGCATCGCCGTCGTGCATCACGCCAGCGAGAAAAGACCGGCACAGCAGGGTCGATGGCGTCGAATAGAGACGAAAGACGGCAGCGACATTGCGTTCTCGTCACCCAGGGCGATGGGTCAACCCAGAGTGAGGATGAGGTGCTCAAGCGTCGCCGTGCTGCGGATCACGAGCCAATCAGGTCGAGCCTCTTTCGAGCTCGAGCTGGCCGGGCCCGAAGCAACCGCGTGGCACCATGTGAGGGCGACTTAACGTCGTTCACGCTGTTGCAGGTTCACTGGACTGGGCGTGCAAGCTGAGGAAGATGCGGAAGCTGGTGTTGAGTCCTTCGTCACCTGCAGGCGCGAGTCGAGGTCGCACGGGGTCAGTGTCACGGTGTCACGCTGTGCGCTCGCATGTCGACAACCGGCAGAAGAACTCGTACCAAAGTCCGGCAGCGCTTTGTAGCCCTCCTCGTTGAGCAGCACCCGGATGCGCTCCATCTTGGCGACCGTCGCCTTGCGGTCCGACCGTCCTGCCTTGATCGTCTCGCTGATCTGCCGGATCTCGCGCCTGCGTGTGTCGCTCTGGGCGACGTGTTCGGGCGATGCCGAGCACACCGCACAGAGGCAGCGCGGAAAGTTGAAGTGCATGGCGAGGAGGTTGCGCCGCTCGTCCGAGGTGCGCGTGACGGACCCGGGCAGGTACTCGATGTTGAGCTCTTCGCCCTTTGCGATAGGTCGGATCGCGTAGACCTCCATGCGCAGCGTCTGGAACTGCTCGTGGCGGGAGCGAGCAGCAGAGACAGCACGAGCGAAGCGAGGTGAGGTGGGAGGAAGTGGTGGAAGCGGGAACCAAGCCAATGGCACAATAGAGGAGCGGGTCGTCAGCAAAATGAGCGACAGGGGGACTGAAGGCCAAAGCGCACGTTCATGACCTGCGTGGCATTGGGTGTGCTGTGGGGGAGAGAAGGTCAGCTGGAGCGACGGAGGTCGGTCAGGGCAAGCGCCGCACTCACCAGCTGTGGTTGAGGCTGTCGTCGACAGACAGCGTCAGCTATCCGCTGCGAGCATCGTAGAGGCTAAAGAGCGGTAGAAACGCACCGCGCAATCTTGGGAAACACCATCGCAACGGACCGACCCCCAGCGGTCAAGCCCGGGACGGACGGCAACGGGATGCTGAATCCGTTGGTCGCCCTGCGTGCCCTGATCTCGTCAAGCCGCTGGACGAGCCCTTCGCCATCTGTGCCAGGCGAGAGCGCCATGAAGACCTCTTGCTCGCGCGGCGTGAGGCCGTCAAACAGCTTCTTGGCCTCCTCGGCGTTGATGCCGTTGGGCCATACCATGAGGGGCCTCTCTGCGATGAGGAGCTCGCCCATCTGGATGTCCCTCGACGCGACGGCGCCTGCGCCCTTGTCGCCGAACGAGCGAACCTCCCAGGGCGGGCTCGTGAGCTTGTCCTCGTCCTGGTCGTCGTCGAACGCGGCGTTGGCGACGACCACGCCGAAGAGGAGCGGCAGCAAGTCTGGCGCGACGGTCGGGATGTGTGTCGACGCGAGATCGGCCGCGGCGGCACCCGCCGAGGATCCTGAGCCGCTGCTCCAGAAGAACGACCGGCGCAGGGCGGGGAGAGGCGCAGGGTAGCTTGTTGGTCGGGCACGGGGCCTGCAGGAGCGTGCGGCGGCGCGCAACATGTCGGCAGGAGGTGGCAGGGCGGGGGGGGGAACCGGGAGGACGGC
Source organism: Rhodotorula diobovata (assembly GCA_006352295.1). Lineage (NCBI taxonomy): Eukaryota > Fungi > Basidiomycota > Microbotryomycetes > Sporidiobolales > Sporidiobolaceae > Rhodotorula > Rhodotorula diobovata. The sequence continues at coordinate 27,862 of SOZI01000123.1, read as the reverse complement.
AACGAGGCGGTGCTCGAATCGGCTCCGCGCGCGAAGTCGGGCCAAGCCAGCTCGTGCGAGTAGCGCTGCTTTTGCCTCACGCTTGCAGCTCGCTGCCAATCGAGACGCTCTCTCGAGGCGGACCAAGGCGCGGGCGGGTGGGTGTGTAACTCTAGGACGCTGGCATTGTTAATTACGGTCGGACGAAAGAGGGAGACAAGGGAGGGTGAGAGCACGACAGGGTCCCGCAGGGAGCGCGACGACTCAGTCGGCCGAGACTCGACGACCACGACGGACGACGAGGGAGGGAAGGAGGACATGCGATGTGGGGGAAGAGAGCGAGAGAGACGACGGAGAGAGGGTGCAAAGGGGAAAAACGAAGGGGGGAGGGGGGAGAAGGGGGTCCTCGTCCGACGGTTTACTGACGGAGAGCGGCGCCCGAAGCCGAGGCCTGGTGCGACGAGAAGCGCTGTAGGTGGAGGAGATAGACGATGATCAGTCGGTGTGTCGAGGCGCAACGAAAGGAAGAGAGAGAGACAGGCAGACGAACCTGGAGCTCGGCCTGCGAGACGCTGACCTTCTTGCCGAGGCCGACCGAGTTCTGGGCACGGCGGAGGAACTGCGAGGCGAGGAGGATAAGAGCGAGATCGTCAGTTTGCGAGTCACGGGCACGGGGGAGGATTGGGGAGAGACGCACCGAGGTGCGGTTCGAGTAGAGCGACTCGTGGCGCGACTGGGTGCGCGTCATGGGGACGCCGTCGACCGGCTTGATGCCCTGGGCGTGCTTGCCGCGCGACTTGTTCCATGCGCGGACACCGGCGCGGACACCGAACTGTGAGGGAGAGGAAAAGAGGTCAGCGAGGGTCCGGACGGGTAGAGGGAGGGGAGCGGCGTGACGAACCTTGACAAAGTCCAAGGGGAAGAACCAGACGATGTTCCAGATCCTGTAGTAGAAGAACGCAGGGAAAGAAGGTCAGCAGGGACTCGGGAACGAGAGGGAGGGAACGAGGAGGGACGCACCAGGTAATGCCGATCCAGCCGCCCGAGATGCCACGGACGTCGGTGAAGCCCCAGTCGCCGTACGCGGCAATGATCGACGAGATCAGCTGCGCCAGGCAGAACGCCAGGAACAGCGCAACCGAGGGGCGCTCCATGAAGAAGAAGCCGTGCGAGCGCGTGATGAAGATGAGGGCCTGACTGATCTGGGCGACCCTGCGAGTGGAGACGGCGATGACGACGGCGACAATGGTCAGTACGAGCTGCTCTAATAAGAGAGACTGCACTCTCGAGAGCACAAGAGAGAGGGGGGAGAGGGGACGCACTGAAGGTAGATGATCATGTGCAGCTCCGGGTCGTTGTGGTCGACAATGTTGGTGACGCCAAACTTGTCCGTGAAGAAGGTCGTGAAGACGATGACGCAGAAGAAGGCGATCGTGCCCGCCGCGAGGTACAGGCCGTACGCGAACGCGAACGTGAAGATCTCGCCCAGGTCCCACGAGTCCGGCGTCGACGACGGCAGGACGCGGTCCAGCGACAGCGTCATGATCGTGCCGTCGTTGAGGAGCGCGATAATCAGGACCATGAACGGCGGGAAGTCGAACTGGAACGCAAAGGCCATGACGGCGAAACCGATGACTGCGCGGGGTGGAAGGCAAGGGCAAGGTGAGTCTTCGTCTCGTCTTCACGGCAACTCCGGCTGGAAGAAAGACGCACCGATACGGATGGTGACGGCGCAGGCGTAGATCGAGTAGTTGCGCATGCGCTGGAAGATGACACGGGACTGGCGGATGGCGTGGACGATGGTCGACAGGCCGGGCTCGGTGAGGACGATGTCGGCGGCACCGCGGGCGGCGTCGGTGGCACCCTCGACGGCGATACCGACGTTGGCACGCGAGAGGGCGGGAGCGTCGTTGGCACCGTCACCGGTCATGGCGCAGAGGTGGCCGAGAGCCTGGAGGCGCTTGACAATCTCGTACTTGTGCTCGGGGAAGACACCGGCGAAACCGTCGGCGTCGAGGATCATCTCGTCGAGGTTGAGGTGCTTGCCGCCCTCGGGGAAGCCGCCGGCCTGGAGGACCTTGGCGGGGTACATGTGGTCACCGAGGCCGAGACGACGGCCAGTCTCCTTGGCAATGGCAAGCTGGTCGCCCGTGACCATCTTGACCTTGACGCCGAGCGCCTGAGCCTCGTCGATGGTCTGCTTGGTGTCGTCGCGGGGCGGGTCGAAGATGGCGAGGAGACCGATGAGCTCGAAACCGTTGCCCGGCTCGTCCTTGTTGCCCGACGGGACGTCCTCGATGGCGACAGCGAGGGCGCGGAGACCACGCGCGGCGAACTCCTCGACGTCCTTCTCGAGCTGGTCCTCGACCTCGGCCGTCTTGTTGCGGGTGCAGAGCTCGATGATGATGCCGGTCATACCCTTGGTCGCGCGCTTCATCTCGCCAGTGGCGTCGACGGTGTACGTGATCTCGGTGCGCTTGTCGACGGGGTTGAACGGCTTGAAGTCGAGGAGCTTGATGCCCTTGCGCGCGTCACTGATGTCCGGGATGGCGCCGGTCACGCACGTGTCGATGGCGTCCATGTTCTCCGTGCGCGACGCGTAAGCGGCGTAGAGGATGACCTCGTCCGGAGTCGCGGCAGTGTACGTCTTGAGAGTCGACTTGTCGATCGTGAGCTTGTTGGTCGTGAGCTGCGCGGAGGCAAGGCGAGCAAGCGAGTCAGCCATCGACTCGACGCGGACTGGCGAGGTAAGAGGGCGGGAGAGAGGACGACGCACAGTGCCAGTCTTGTCCGAGCAGAGGATGGTGACACCAGCAAGCTCCTCGATGGCCGTGATGCGGGTGACGATGGCCTTGTACTTGGCGAGCTGCTGAGCACCGACGGCGAGCGTGACCGACAGGACGGTGGGCATGGCGATGGGGATGCCACCAATCAAGAGGACGAGGATGTTGTCGAGGCCGCGGCGGTACGAGTAGTGGAAGCGAGGGTACAGGATGACAATCTCGAGGACGATGAAGATGCCGATCGAAACGAGGCAGAAGAGACCGATCTGGGCGAGAATCTGCTGCAGGTGACCCGTCGAGTCGTCGTCGGCGCCGACGAGCGACGCGGCGCGACCGAAGAACGTGTTGGCGCCCGTGGCGATAACGACGCCCTCGGCCTCACCCTGCTTGCAGATGGACGACGAGAAGCACTGGTCGCCGACCTTCTTGCCCTGGGGGAGCGACTCGCCAGTGAGACCGGCCTGGTCAATCGAGACGTTGATAGCGTCGAACAGGCGGCAGTCGGCCGGGACGATGTCGCCAATCTTGAACGCAATCACGTCGCCGGGGACGAGGTCCGACGACTCGATCTCGATCCACGCGCCGTCGCGACGGCACTTGGCCTTGGGCGCGAGCGACTCCATGAGGGCCTTGACGGCGTTACCGGCCGAGTTCTCCTCGTAGAAGCCGATCGCCGAGTTGATGAAGAGGAGGAGGACGATGCCGACAAAGTCCTGCCAGTCGGGTGCGCGGCCCTCGCCGTTCGAGAGGGCAATGGCGACGAGCGCGGCGCCCTCCATGACCCAGGAGAGCGGGTTCCACATGAAGCTGCAGGCGGGAAGGGGAAGGCGGGACGGCAAGCAAGTCAGCCGCCGTTCTCATTCCGGCGTGCAGGAGGCGACCACCGTTGGGGCCGAAGGAAGAGCAGGACGCACGAGAGGAACTGGAGGAGCTTGGAGGTCTCCTTGTGCTCGAGCTTGTTGGGGCCAAAGATGCCACGGCGGCGGTCCGCCTCGGCGTTGGTGAGACCCTCCTCCTTGCACCTGTTGAGCGGCGAAGCGAAAGGGCGCGGTCAGCGACGGTGCACGGATGGGCGCGCGAGACTGGTTGCCCACGAGCGAGCAGCGGGCGGGCAGCGAAGATGCGGGGGGAGGTGGGGAAAGTGAGACAGCGAGAGAGCGGCAGGGGGCTGTTTTGCGGCCAATGAGGTCGCGCCCCCCCACTCGTGCTGCCCCGCTTCGCACTACTCGCGCGTCTGCAACGGGCGCCAGGAGCAACCCGAAGGACCGCACCAGTGACGTGGAATAGGCACGAGCCGCTCGCTCGAGCCCGCGGACGGACGGTGACGGGCAGGAGAACCAGAATCGACGACTCACTGGAGGAGCGTCCACACATCCTCGAGCTCGACCTGCTCAAGGTCGACCTTGTCCTGAGCATTGCGGAATGCACAAAGGCGAGCAAGATCGGCAGATCGGATGCGAGGGGAGGGGGAGAAGGCGGCGAGAAGGGTCAGCGAGGCGAGTCCGTCAGAGCGCAGTGGGCGACGCGGGGGGCTCACCTTGTCGTACAGGTCCTCGGCCTTGAGCTCAATGGTGCTCATGTCGACGAGAGCGTGCTTGGTCTCGCGCTCCTCCTCCTACATGGTGGGGGAGACGCGACGCGGGGGGAGGGGGCAACACCGAGGGACGGTGGGTTGAATTGGGGAGGAGGGGGAAACGCGAGCTCGCCGTCAGTCGCTGCTCTCTCGCTGGTCACGGAAAGATCCATGTCGAGACGCACAAAGGTCTTGTCGAAGCGGCCGGCCTTCTTCTCAGCGGGCGCGGCAGGGGTGGCCTGCTCAGGGGCGGCCTGCTGAGCGGGCTTCTCCTGGACGACCTCGGCCGCGGGGGCGGGGGCAGAGCCCTCACCAGCGTGCATGGGAGCACTCATGCTGGCGATTCGGGTGGTGGAGGGGGAAGAGAAGGAGGGGGGCGGGGGAAGGAGAAGTGGTGGGTAGGAGGGAGAGAGCGAGCGCCGAAAGAGGGGCGGGGGGCGGCTGGCTCGGACGGACGAACGACGGGCTGAGGTCGCGCTCAAGGGTGATGGTGTCGGGGGCGACGAAGGCTGGTCAAGGCCGACGGCTGGGAGTCCTGCTGAGGTTGGATCCGGCGACTGGCGTCGAACTCGGGGGCAGCGAGGCTCTTGAGGGAGAGAAGAGAGGGCCAGCGCCCAACCAGCTCAAGTCTTTCCAGGGTCGGCGGCGCAAAACACACCCCGAGGCGCGAAAAACCCCGCGGGCCGAAGTGGGCCAAAAGGCGCGCGCGGCTGGCAAATGGGCCAGCCCTCCCTCCGGAGCCGAACCAGCGGCGCCGCAGCCGTGCTTGTTTGCCACCGCTGGTGCTGACGAGTGTTGCTGCTGCTGGCGACCTTGCACGGGCTGGCTCACAGTCTCGATAAGCTGAGCGCGGCGGAGGGGAAGTTGGTCCCCTTGCGAGCGTTTCTCTCTCGCTGGCGTCCAGTGGCTCTGCCCGAAAGCCTCCCCCTCTTTGTGCCAGCGAGCTTGGGGGATTGCGGCGACTCCGCTGGGACCTCCACGCACGGCCCTCAGGAGTCAGGAGGCGCGCAAGAGATTGCCTCTTCTGTCCGTCCGCACGTCGGCCTCGTGTGGCTCGAGCCCCCCCCTCTGACGCGCTTGTTGGAATTCACTCGCTGCTGCTTTGCTGCTGCGCTTGGGGCTTGCGCCCTTGCAACTGCGCAAGAGGCTGGTGTGCAGGGCGGCCAGTCACTCAACTCGAAACGAGGCTGGCTAGAGGCGGCCGGCCTATCGCGGATCAGCTGGCCGGCCGCTCGCGTGGCGTCCTTGGTTTCGCACGCAGTCTCGAGCTCGTGCCTCTCTCGCCCGGCCGTCACCAAGCTCCTTTTTGGCGCTTCGACCAAGGTCCCTGCTGGCTCTGCATCGCGCTGTTCTGTGTCGGGTCTTGGAGCGCTTGCACCTCCACGACCCAAAAGCGTCCGCGTCCGACAAACAGGCCTGACCGAGTCGGGCCGTGAAGAAAACGCGGGGCCGTCCAAGCGCGGCAGAGTGCTCGAGCGTGGGCCCTCTTGCTCACCGAGGGAGGAGGAGGGGTTGGAATCTGGGGATGCCCCTCGCCCGCTTCGGACGGTCGGCCGTGTTTGGCGAGCAGCTCGCCCAAATTCCACCGCGCTCATGAGCCGAAAGCGCTCACCGCGTCCGCGCGTGCGCACCACTCCGTCCGAACGAGACGCTGGCCGGCCGCACCTCCTGTCCTCTCTACTCTGACGTAGCACGTCGACTTGTCTCCTGCACGCTTCCTCGTAAGGAGCGTCCGCGGTCTGTCCCGCCGCATCGGCTCTCGTGCGAACGCCAGCTCCTGATTGCACCGACGGCGCGGCCCGCTCGCTCGAGCGACGCGTTGGATCCGCTTGTCGATGCTGCCCACGCCTCGAGCTCGAGACTGCGGAGACGAAGAACTGCATGTACATCGAGCTTGACAACGTCGACACGGCGGCTACGCGGTCTGTGCATGCTGCAGCCCGCCCGCTCGCCCCGCGCGCGCACCACATTGATCCGCCCCGCTCGCCGACGCCGAGTTGACTGCATCGGCACGGTTTTTCCTTGCCGCCTTGCCGGCGCGGCGAGCTCGTCAGTATTCACTGACAGTACTTCGCTTCCATACATGCAGTCGAAGTAGCGGTCCGCTCACCCGCACGAGCTGTCGCAAGCGAAAGAGAGGAGCCCCTCGAGCTCGTCGTGGTCGCCCCGCGCCGATGCCACCTCCCCCGTCGCGCGGCACACAGCTTGCTCCTTGCCGCCATCTCGGCATCCTCAACCGCCGTCCGGTGCCGTTCCTTCGGCGAGACGTGCGGAAGCCTGAGGCGTCGCGGCCGCGCCAGCAGGCTTATCTCGAGCCGTCGGCCACAGGTGGCGACCCCCGCTCGGGCCGCTCTTCCGCCCACTTCTGCGAGCGCTCTGACATCCTCCAACTCGCGGGCTGATGCGCGCCAACGCTGCGTCGGCTAAACATCCCTGTGGCCGCGGTTGGACTGGGCTTCTGCTTGTAACGCCACTTTCAAACGTGCGGCGGCGGACGGGCCCCTCCCAGCTGACCAACGAGAAACCCCGACGAGCTCAGGGCTTGCTTGCTTGGCGACTCCCTTGCTCATGTGCGCTCGAGGTCTTTGCGCCCTCGCGCGGGGCCTCCCGGCCCATGGCTTCCAGTCGGACTCCGCTTGTCCGCTGATAGTGTCGCTCGCTTCCTTGGCGTGGGCGCACCTCGCGCGATCACCCTTGGCCCTGTCTTGAGCGGCGCTCGTCCTTTACACTGGCGCCTCAGGCGTGCTTGCATCCTGGGCGCCGCAAGGTCAATCTCCCGAGGGGGTCCCTGATCCTGCTCCGCCCCATGGCTCCTGTCGCCGCCGGCTCGTCCAGACCGCGCCTCTCACGATCCAGCGGTTTCTGGGCAAGGGTGTGCGGGACTCTTGCGTTGCTTGGTCGCTCTAGCCCGTCTGAGCGGGCCGAAACAGCGCTGCGGCGACAAGCCGGACGTGGCGCAGCTCTCGTGCGTTCCGGTCCGGCACCAGACCGTCGAGCAAGCCCGCTCAGCTTGCTTCCGGCGCCGCCAGCCCTCGAGCTGCGCCCACCATAAGAGCACGTCTAGTTCGGCGTGTGCCGGTGCGGACCCCAGCGCGGTGCGGGTCGCCTGACGCCAAATCCCGCATCGAAGAGCCAGCAGCGGGCCTGAAACAAGCGTTTGACGAGCAAGGCAGCCACTGCTGGATCACCGACCGGTGCATTGCGAGCCCACGTCGGTCTGTGCGCGAGAGCACCCTCGAGCAGCGTCCTTGCGCTCTGGCCCTCCTTGTTCAAGACCCGAGAGCCAGCCGCCGCCGCTCAAAGATCCGCCGCGAGCACAACTTCGACCCCGAACGCTGAGGTCGCGAGCTTAAGCTGTCCCTGCCGTACCATTCTAGAGAGACACTGCTGCACAGTATCGTCAACGGCAGGGCCTCAGCCAAGCGGCGGGCGGCAGCTGTGTGGCAGGGTGGTCGGCGGCGGGGAGCGACACGCCAACATCGCAGAGTTGGTGATGCAGACTCGAGAAGGCAAGGGCAGCTGCTGCTGGAGAAGCACTGGCGACGAGAAACCGGTCGGAGAGAGAGCGAGAGACTTGGAGGGGGCGACTCTGAGGAGGCGGTCGTCCAACGTCCCCCCCACTTGGCTCGCCTCGCAAGCAGCTGGAACGCACGAGCGCACATCCGGCGAGCTCTCACCGCACCGAACAAGCCCGCGTGCACTCTTCCTCGTGCGGGCATGGCGTCGCGGCACCTCCTCAACCCTCTCGCCCCGCTGGGAGTGCCGAGCCCCTCGGCACTCGACGGAATCCCTCAAGAGCTCGAGCGTGACTTGCGAGCGTGTACGTGCCTCCGATCCCGATGTCCACGCGGCGCACGCTGACCTTTCGGGCAGAGCAGACGGCGCCCTCCTCGTCCAGCAGGCCGGCATCATGCTCAAGGCGTGCGTCACCCGACTGCCAGGCTGCTCGTGCGGTGCGCTAGCTTACATCGTTGCCTGCAGCTCGCAGGTCGTCATGGCGACCGCGCAGGTGCTGTTCCAGCGCTTCTGGTTCGTCACGTCGCTCAAGCACTTTGGCATCCGAGTGCGTCTCGCCTGCTGCCGCTCGCCTCTGTCCGTTTGTGCCAGCTGACACTCGAGCGGTTCATGAAGGACGTCGGCATGGGCGCACTCTTCCTCGCCTCGAAGCTCGAAGAGGCGCCGCTGCGGATCCGCGACATCGTCAACTGCTTCTCGTACCTCGACGCGCTCGTTGCCTACTGCTCCTCGCCGCCGTACCCTCCCGCGTCGACCTTCGAGGCGTACGCCCCGATGGACTACTTTGCGACCGAGTTCTACGACCGCAAGGACGCCATGGTCATCGCCGAGATGCAGATCCTCAAGCGGCTCGCGTTCCAGACGCAGTGCGGCCTGCCGTACGGCCACCTCGTCAACTACCTCCAGGTGCTCGAGCTCGCGGGCGAGAACGACCTCGTGCGGCGGTGCTGGGGCTTCTGCAACGACCTGTTCGTGATTCTCTCCCTCGCCCTCGCCGTCTCTCTCGAAACCTCCTGGCGCGGTCTATCGCTCATGCGCGCACATCCCCCGACCACAGGCTGCAAACAGCGGCACCCGCGCTCTACCCGCAAGGCACGCTGGCGCTCGCGTCAATCTACCTCGCGACGCGCCTCTCGACGCCTCCGATCGCCCTCCCGCTCGAGCCCGTGCCCTGGTGGACCCACTTCGACACGACCGAGGACGAGGTCGTCGACGTCGCAGAGATGCTGCTGCGGCTGTATCGGCAGTGGGGGAGCGACCCGCGGGACGCGGGCGCCGAGGACGAGGGGGTCAAGAGGGACAGCGTGTGGAAGAGGGCGGGGCGGATACCGGTCACGAAGGCGGGAGTGAGGGAACTGCTGGCGGGAGATGGGTCAGGGGACGCAGACAGGACGCCACGCTAGCAGCCATGCGGGAGGACTTGACTCTGATAAGAAGACCCTGTTGTTGCTGTCCGTCGGCGTCGGCCCCAGCCGGAGGCGGTCCCTCGGCTCGGCGAGCACCTCGGTCGCACCACTCATTTGTCTGTGACTTTAGTAAGGATGATGCTTACACGCGCATCTTGAGAGCGTGCGACCGTGATGCCTCCCCCACCCGGCGCGCTTTGCCTCCTTCCCCTCACCTCGACTCGTTCACCTCGCTAAGCCTGAGCCTGGGCGTCACTGCACCTTGTCACACCTCAGTCTCGAGCCCGCTCAAGCTGTCCCGCCTCACTCGACTTCCTCCCCACCCGCTCCGGTCCTCATCAGCCATGTCCAAGGTCACCCTTCTCCCACTCTCTCTCCCCCACGACGAGGCTGATTGCGATCCCGCAGCAGCTCTTGTTCGGCGGCTCTGTCCCCTGGCCGGCGTTTCACGCCGTCAACGACACTCTGCGAGGCGGCTCGTCGACCTCGTCCTTCTCCGTCGACCAGGCCACCAACGTCGCGACCTTCTCTGGGCACCTAGGTGAGCGCTGCGCAAGGGTCGCACCCTGACGAGCGAACAATCTGATCGCAAGTGGCCCCCGCCGCAGACATCACGACCCTCGGCGGCGCCGGCTTCGCCTCGCAGTCGACCGTCTTCCCCTCTCGCCTGTCGCTCTCCCGCGCGCACACCTCGGGCCTCCTCCTCACCTTCCTGCCTCCCGCACCCGCATCCGTGCCCGCGCCCTCCTCCTCCGCAACCACAACGACCACAGACGCGCGCGACCCCGGCCCCGTGACGCGCTTTGTCCTCGCGCTCAAGACGAGCGAGCCTGCGCGTCGGCCGGACGGCAGGCGCGAGAGCGTCACGGTGTACGAGTGGGCGTTTGACGCGCGAGAAGGCGCGGAGGAGCTCGACCTTGTTCAAGTGGGGGAGAAGGCGGACAAGGGAGAGAGGCGCGTGACGCGCCTCGCGAGGTGGGACGACTTCAGGCCGACGTACCGTGGTCGACCGGCGGAGGACGCGGAGCCGCTCGACCCGTCGAGGATCTACGAGTGCGCCTCGCCTTTTGCACCTCACCTCACTGGGTAGCGCGCCCTCTCGCAACGGACCGCTGACGCGCGCGCGCTCGTCCCCGACTCGCGTCGCTCCGGCCCCGCCCCCGCAGGCTCAGCTTGATGGCGCGCTCCCACTTTGGGGACCAAGCGGGCGACTTTGCGCTCGAGGTCGTGAGCCTCTCGTCGGCTTCCGCGGCGGCGGGTGCGCGCCCCGGTGGCCGTCGTCGGCGCGAGGGCGGGTGGGTCGCGAGGGTGTGGGACGCGGTGGTGAGGGCGTGGGCGAGCTGCTGTGCGGCGATCGGCGGGTGGTGGCGCGGCGACGGCGCGCTGAGGCTGCCGTGAGCCTGCCAACCGAGCGAGGTTTGGAGACGACCAGCTTGCACGGAGAGAGACGGCCAGTGTTGCGACGTGGGAGCGGTCTCGATGACAGGCTCTTGATCTACAGAGGGAAGGCACCTTGGCCGAGCTTGCGACTGCGAGGTTCTAATCTGTGCGCACAGCGCCGAGTGGGCAGTGGGGCGGGGAGGGCAAAGGCGTCGCGAGATGGCACAGTCTTCCCCTCGAGGTGGGCCTACTCAGTGGTGGTCGAGCACTGCGCCTTGCGCTGCTCGATCGAGGCTGAGGTGCACGCACGCGGACTGTGTCGAGTAGAGTAAGAAGCACGGCGGCTGTGGAGACTGAGGCCACACGAGACGATGCGACGACCACTTGGCACGCCTCGACCCGACTCTCGCAAGCTGCAGAGCCACATTAGCACTCTTGCTCATCTCTCTGACACCTTGCTCGTCTCTACCCGCTACGCACCGGGCGCATCCCCCTCTCTCGACTCTCCCCCTTCCCCTCCGCCTCGCCCTCCTCCCCCGCACGCACGCACGACGCGCAATGTCGCTCGTCGCCAACCCCTTCCTCAGCGACCGCAGCCTCAAGATCCGCGCAAAGGCCATCCCCTGGGACGTGAGCCCCCGCTCCCCCTCGTCCTCTCCCTCCGCTGCGTCCACCCGCTCAGACTCTCATCGTCCTGCCCCCGCCGACGCTGGCACCCTCTCGTCCAACAGGGCTACCAGCGCGCAGGGTTGCTCGGTCAGGACGACGTCCACCTCATTCAGCGTGTCGCACAGAGCCGCGACAAGGCAGAACCCGTCCTCGACGCCGTACGTTGGCCCCCCCTCTCTCGGGTGGGGGAACCTCCTTGGCCTGACCCCTTCGACGCCTGCGCAGGAGGGCGAGACGTACGCAGCGCTCTACATCCGTCTACTCAACAAGCTCTCGCGCAACGACACGCTCCAGTTCATCCTCGTCCTCCTCGCCGACTTTATCGCAGGTCCGTCTCCTCCACTTCCTCCTCTGCCGTCCTTCTCCAACTCAATCTGCCCCTCTCTCGCAGACCGCGAAGAGCGCATCACCCTCCTCATCAACCAGCCCGACTCTCCCTACCCGCCTCTGCTCAAGTGCGCCGCCCCCGAGCATCCCGCGCCGTCGCCCTCCTGACCCGCTCGCACCCGCAGGCTCCTCGACTCGCAGGACGACTTTGTCCGATTGAAGGCGTCTGCCATCGCCTCGACCATCCTCTCGTACGACCGCTCGCCCGCCGACAACGTCATCGCCAAGCTCTTGCAACACCTCTCCAGCCTCGTTCGTGCGTCGCGCGCGCTCCTCTCTGTCCGTTCTCCCCGGTAGACCAGCTGACGAGTTCCCTGCGCTCAATCTCATGCAGAGCAACCGAATGAGCCAGAGGGGCAGGACGTCGCCGTCCAGTGCCTCGAGTCGGTCCTGCGCGTCTCGCGCGCACGATCCATGTGCTGGGGCCCCTCCGAGGGCAAGGAGGCCGTCCCCGCGCCCAAAGTCATCGAAGGGTGCGTCCTCGCTCCCACCCTCTGCAACGCGTCCCTGAGGAAGGAAGACGCGGCGCGGCGCGCGCTGACGCGACCTGAGCCGCGCGCACAGCCTCGTTCACCTCTTGCGGGCGAGTCCGAGCCCGCAGATGCAGTACCAACTCGCCTTCTGCTTCTGGCTCCTCACCTTCGAGGACCAGATCGCGTCCGAGATCAACGCGTGCGTTTCGAGTATGCACTCGGCCTCTCCCCCCCTCCCCCCCTCCCTCCTTTTCTCCTCCTGCACGTGTCCCCACTGAGTCCACTCCCGCGCACCTCTCCTACAGGCACTACAACCTCATCCCCCTCCTCCTCGACGTGTCCAAGCGCGCCATCAAGGAAAAAGTCATCCGCGTCGTCCTCGCCTCGTTCCGCAACCTCGTCACCGAAGCCCCAAAGGCCAACCTCGCCCCGATGCTCGTCGCCAAGGTCCTCCCCTACGTGCAGACGCTCCAGGGACGAAAGTTCTCGGACGACGAGATCAAGGAGGACGTCGACTTCCTCGTCGAGGAGCTCAAGTCGAGCTTTGAGGGCCTCACGTGCGTCGTCTCTCCTGTCTCGTGTCTCCCACGGTGCGGCATGGGCGCACGGGCCTGACCCCACGACGCGACACGGGACGGTGCGGGTGAGGCGAGCAGGACCTGGGACGAGTACAAGTCGGAGCTCGCGTCGGGCCAACTCACCTGGTCCCCGCCGCACAAGAACGACGACTTCTGGCGCGACAACGCCCCCAAGCTCGTCGACCGCGACCGCGAGCAGCTCAAGTGCGTGCTCGGTTCTCGCCTCCTCTCCGCGCCTCGTCCCTTGGTAGCCTCCCGCTCCCGGTGGGCGTGGCTGACGACGAATGGGTGCGATCGCTCGCTGCGCGCGCGCGCACACACAGGGTCCTCGTGCACATCTTGATGAGCTCGCACGACCCGACGACGCTCGCCGTCGCCGCCAACGACCTCGCCCAGTTTGTCAAGTTCCACGACGGCGCAAAGAAGTGCGCCCCCTCCCCCTCCCCCCCCCTTCTCTCTCTCCTGCACGCGAGCTGACGCGCGCGCGTGTCGCCGGAACAGGGCCATCGACGACCTCGGCGCCAAAGCGCGCGTCATGGAACTCATGGCGCACGCCGACCCGGACGTCAAGTACCAGAGCCTCGTCGCGACGCAGCGCCTCCTCTCACACGCGTGGGCGTGAGGCGCGCCGGCCCGTCTGGGCCCTTCGTCTTGGCCTTCGCTTTCCCCTCCGCACCTCGTCGTCCCGCCTCTCCGGACTTGTAGACTCGGCTGTGCCGTTGTGAGCTGTGCATTCGTGTGCTGTCCTACTCCTTGTCCCTCTCTGCCCTCTCGCTCTCTCTGTCGAGGCAAGCGCGCGACTGACGAGAAGAACGAGGTGCTGCGAGTTGCGAAGGAACGACGGGAGAGGGGGGATAGGTTATGCGGAGGGAGGGGTAGAAGACTGAAGAGTGGGACAGGAGCGAAGCGGGAGGGTATCTGACAGGACAGAGAAGCAGTGGGGGGAGAGATTCAGAACGACGGGAAGAAGCAAGGACATGCAGGTGCGAGGAGGAGTTGGACAAGGACGGGCAGAAAGAGAGAGAGAGAGAGAGAGAGAGAGAGAGAGAGAGAGAGAGAGAGAGAGAGTGCGCGCATTGGCTCAGAAGAGCGGGAACAGGTAGCCGTACGGGTCGGGCCCCTTTTCCGGGCTGAAGCCGTACTTGCGCTGCGAGATGGCGCGCAGGACGCCGGGGAGCGTCTCGATGGCCGTCGCCGGGTACCGCTCGTAGTTGGACACGTCGCCCGGGTTGCTCGACAGGGGGACGATCGGGGCCTGTGGGTCGTCGAGTTGGATCTGGTCAGCCCCGGCGCAACCCGAGACTGAGAGTGGCGGGGGGAACGCACCCGGATCTCCTTGCGGGCGAGCGACTCCCAGTCGACGCCCTCGAACCACGGGTGGTTCTTGACGTCCTCCGCGCCGCCCTTGAGGTTCCCCAGTCGCTTGGTCAGGTCGTCTGTCAAGAGGCGCCCAATGAGGTCCTTGGCGAGCGGGTCAATGTGTCGCGGGACGCCGTACCGCCCGGCGAGGATCTTTTCGTAGATCTCGAGCGGGTTGTCGGCGAAGAAGGGCGGGTACCCCGCGAGGAGCTCGAACAGGAGGACGCCGAGCGCCCACCAGTCGGCGGCGGCGCCGTGGCCCGTGGCGGTGATCTGCGCCCGACGGAGGACGAATGCCGGGGTCAGCGAGGCGAGCGTGGACCGCGCGAGACAGGAACGAGGCGGGACGCACGATCTCGGGCGCGAGGTACTCGGGAGTACCGCACAGGGTCCAGGTACGGTCAGGCACGTATTTCGCCTGCTCGCTCGACGTGTGCGGTGGTCAGTCAAGGAGATCCGCCTCAAGCCTCAGAGCGCGAGAGGGCAGCGCGAACCGACGCACAAAGCCAAAGTCGGTGACCTTGATGTGGCCCGTCGAGTCGATGAGGAGGTTCTCCGGCTTGAGGTCGCGGTAGATGATGTCCTGCGCGTGCAGGTTCTCGAGGACGAGGATGATGTTGGCCGTGTAGAAGCGCGCCACGTCGGTCGAGAAACGCTGGGCGCGGCGCAGGTGCGAGAAGAGCTCGCCGCCCTTGACATACTCGAGGAGCATGTACAGGTTGGCCTCGTCCTGGAAGGTGCAGAACAGGTTGACGACGAACGGGTGCCGCACGTGGGCGAGCGTCGAGCGCTCAGAGTTGACGTGCTCGACTTGGCGCAGCCGCACGATCGTGTTCTTCTCGAGGACCTTCATCGCAAAGTAGTACGGCTGCTTCTGGTTGGGTCGACTCGGCGACATGCGCAGGCGGGCGAGGAGGACGCGCCCAAACGTCCCAGTGCTGCGGCGCGAAGGGGCAGTCGTCAGCCACGCATGGTCAGGGGATGCCGCCTGCGACTCGGCAGCACAGAGAGACGAAGAGAGAGAGATGCGTACCCGAGCGTGTCGAGCATGTCAAAGTCACCGAGCGTGAGGCCCATGTCCTCGCCCCTGCGCCTCGTCTCTGCGGGCTTGGCCGTCTGGCGCTTGCGCTCGGGCTCCGGCATGGCGGGCGCGGGCCCCGCAGGTGCGGCGGCCGCGGGCGTGGCCTCGCGCTCCTTGCCCTTGCCCTCGGCGGCGGCGAGCGCGCCGAACCCGAGCCCGACAGACGGCCCTGCTCCTGCGCCGCCCAAGCCACTCGTGGTCGACGTCGTTGGACCAAAGTAGTCGCCCTGGACGGGACTCGCCCCGTGCATGTAGATTGGGGACGCGGTCGGCGAGAACTGTGCGGGAAGCGTCGCGGGCGAGTCTTGCTCGGAAGAAAGGGAGACGACGCTGCCGTCGTGGCTCAGGGCCGGGGTCGCGAACGACGCGGCCGACGAGGGCGACATGGCCGTGTCGTGGTGCATCGGGGGCGGGTACTGTGTTCGCGTGGAACAGGCGCGGGCGCCGTCATCAACGAGTGCAAGGGGACCAGGCGCAACATTCGCTCCCGCACCGCCTCGCCGCTCAGTCCTCGCGCTGGCGCAAGCACCTCGATGCGAGGCGGGCTGAGGGCTGGGCAGCGCACGAGGTGAGCAGTGATAGAGAGTGAGGACGCACTGGCTGCTCTGCGTGGCCCTGCATGCCGCCGGGGAGGGCGGCGTGGCCGTCGAACGCTCCGCCTCGGGACGCGGGCGAGGGTGCGGGGTCGGCGGGGAAGGGGGACGGCTCGGGCTGGTAAGGGGCCTGCTGGGCGGGCGGGTAGGCGGAGTGGTGGTCCTGCTGTACGTCCATGGCGGTCGGCAGGGGCCGGGTCAAGGGCGAGTACAGCGGCGAGGGACAGAAGACGGGGTCGAGCCGGGGAAGCGGCTGAAGCGGGTGCTCGCTCGTCTCACGCGGGGTCGTCGACTCGGGCGGGTCCTGTCCGAGGCTCAGCAGCAGGGCATCGAGGGCCTCCTGCGAGCTGCTCCGGTGCTGGTCCCCGTCGAGGCCTGGGCGGGCGGCCGCGTGGAGATGATGAGGAGCAGGTCTCGGGTCGCTCGCCGGCGTCGACACTTGCCGCGGCCGCTTGGTCGAATGGCGAGACTCCATAAAGCCGCTGTGGTGGGAAGCAACGAGAGCCTCTCGCTCCACTTTGGACGAGCCTTCATGGCCCGCTAGCACCTCCCTCAAGCTCGCACCTCTGACGCGACTCGACTCCACACGCACGCACCCGCGCACGTACGCAACACGTACGCGCACTTGAGACGCAGCTGGCACCTCCTTGGCTTCGCGGATGGCCGCGCAAGCTCCTTGTCAGGCCTAGGCCGGCGCCGTTCTGATCAGGGGGCGAGGGGCATGTGCGACAGTTGACCAGACTGCGCGCGAGACGGGCAGGTGTCGCGCCTTTTCCGTTTGACAGCATTCACAGCCTGCAAATGCCCTCGTGAGTCGAGCGAGACACGCTGCGCTGTCCGACATTCTGTCTGTCGAAAAGATCGAGCGCCTCCAAGGTGAGGACGAGAGAACGCGAGGGACCGGCGAGTCAGGCTGGGAGGTTGTCGTCCGCCCGGAGGACCCGGACGGTGCCTGCCTTTGTGAGACGACGACAACCCCTGAGAGTCGCTGTGAGACCGAGAGAGTCGTGGCGCAAAGGCGGCTCGAGAAAGGCGCGAGAAGCGAGGAGGAACGGACGGCCGCGTGACGAGGCGACGAGCACAGTCCCAAGGTCTAGAGATGCTGCTTGCAGGTAGTACAACGACGTCGTCCACTCGTGCCCCTCCCCGCGGTCCACCCACGGACGCGCGCGCTCGCTCGCCGCACGCACGCATTACCGCTTGACGAAGGGGAGTCCCATGCCCGACAAGAGCGCGCGGGCCTGGTCCTGCGCGCCGCGGCCCTTCGCGCTCGTGACGCAGAAGATGTTCATGCCGTACGCGCGCGGGTACTGGTCGAGGTTGACCTCGATCTGGGGGAAGAGGCCCATGGCCTCGGGCGGGAGGCCAAACGCGACGACGCCCGACGTCGACGACATGCTCTGGCGCGGGTGCGACGCGGGCGGGAGCGGGATGCCGTTGAACGTCTTGAGGCGCGGCAGGACAAAGTCGACGACCGTCTCGAGGAAGGTGAACATCTGCTCGCCCTTGAGCTCGACCTTGATGCCCGTCGGCGCGCCGGCGCGGATCTTGAACGACGCCGACTTCTTGGTCGACCGCGTGACGACGATGCCCTTGCCGGACCCGGGCCCGTACGCGCCTGGGTGCTTGCTCTGGAGGGGCTCGCCCGTGATGGCCTGGAACGCCATGATGACGGGGAGGAGGTTGCTCTTGACGCCGACGGCCGTCTTGGTCATGCACTCGACCGTGATCGACTCGAGGTTAGGGACGCCCTCGGGCGACGTGTACGAGGGGTTGGGCACTAGGTAGCGGTTGCCCTTGGGGCGAGGGGGCGCGGCACGGCCGCTCGCGTAGGGGTTCTCTGGGTTCCACACGGGGGACCGGGACAAGGGGTCGGGGAGCTGTCCCTGCTGAGCCTGGGTGTGGGTGTGATGCGAGTAGAGGAGGTAGAGGAGGTCGTGCGAGAGCGAGGTGTCGTAGTGGTCGCGGAGCCTGCTGCGAGCCGTCTGGCCGTACGAGACATTGGCGGGGAGCTCGGCTGCCAGGGGCGATGCTGCCTTGGCCTGGCCCTTTGACGACGACGACGAGGCGCAGCGGGTTGCAGCGGGAGGAGCGATGAAGGTGGGCGCGAAGGGGGGGACGGGTCGGGGTGCGGCGAGGCCGGCGGTGCGTGCGATGGCGCGCGCAGTCTTCATGGTCGGGTGAGAGTGTGCTGCACCCTGCAGCTAGTCGGCAATGGGGACAGGAGAGGAGCAACTGGGGGGGAGGGTGCCTCGTTGCTGCCTCGCTGGGACTTTTCCCCTGGCTCGCTCGCTCGACCTTCCCTCCCCCCCCACCACCTCCCTCCCTCTATCTCTCCTTCCCTCCGCTAGAGCCATGTCGCCCCCGCCCGCAGGTGGAAAGGACTCGCACGCCGCCCGCATCCTCGGGTCGGGCACCTCGGGTTCGCTCCTCTCCCCCTTCCGGCTTCCTCCTCCCCCCGTTTACTGATCTCGCCCTATCGCATCCTCCACAGGCATCGCAGAGCTCATCATCTTCCACCCGGTGTACGCCCTCACCTCTCCCCGCCGGCCAACCCCGTCCAGAGCTCACCCCTGACCCTCCTCGCTTCGCTCCTTCCGCAGGGACACGGTCGCCAAGCGGCTCATGTCCAACAAGGTCACGGGCGTGCGTCCTTTCCTTGGTCCTCGTCGCCTCGTCGCATTGCTACATGCCGCTCACCTCCTGTCGCTGCATTCCACCCCACAGAAGCCGATGATGGAGATCGTCTTCAGGGAGCACGCCAACGCGCGCGCCGGCCAGAAGTTCCTCTCGCTCTTCCCGGGTCTCGGCTACGCGGCGGGTTACAAAGGTGCGCCTTCATCTCCTTGTCACTCGATCGCAGCGCCGTGCTGACCGCTCGTCCTCTGCCGCCTCGCAGTCCTCCAGTGCGCTCTTCCTGGCTTCGCCGTCCTTGACTCGGCTTTCGAGCTAACCTTCTCGTCCCGTCCGCGCGCACAGGCGTGTCTACAAGGTGCGCAGAGCTTCCAGGTGCCCTCGACGTGCGCAGCAGCTGACTTGAGGCTCTCGGCTCTGCTTCGCAGTTCGGTGGCCAGCCGTACTTCAACGACTTCCTCTCGAAGAACTTCAAGGGCAGCTTCGACCGTGCGTTCGGCGAGAAGAACGGCAAGGCCATGATGGCCGCCACCGCTGGCTCGTGCGTCCTGGTCCCCCCCGCGGGAGATGTCGACCGCCGCACGTCGCTGACAGTCCTGTCGCGGGCACAGCCTCACCGGCATCGGTGAGATCGTCCTCCTGCCCCTCGACGTCCTCAAGATCAAGCGTCAGTGCGTGACACATTCCTCGTTCCCTGCCTGCCTCGGCCAGCCGGATGAGCGCTGACCGCCATCTCGCTCCGCAGGACCAACCCGGAGGCATTCCGCTCGCGCGGCTTTGTCCAGATCGTCCGCGACGAGGGCTTCTCGCTCTACCGCGGCGCGTCGTGGACCGCCGCGCGCAACGCGCCCGGCTCGTTCGCTGTGCGTGCTCTGTCTCTCTACCTCGGCTCTTGCGTCCCGTGTGAGCCGCCGAGCTGACCCGATCTGTCCATCCGCGCGCAGCTCTTTGGTGGCTCGGCGTTCACGAAGGAGTACATCTTTGGTCTCCAGGACTACCGCAGCGCGACGTGGTACCAGAACTTTATCGCCTCGATCGCGGGCTCGGTGCGTCGCTCTCCCTGACCCTCCCTCGTTCACCTGCCTGCGCGACTGAGGCTGACCCTCCTCCCGCGCCTCCCGCGACAGGTCTCGTCCATTGCCATCTCGCAGCCGCTCGACGTCATCAAGACGCGCATCCAGAACCAGAACTTTGAGTCCAAGGTCGGCGGCATGACGGTCGTGCGCGAGCTCCTCAAGAACGAGGGCGCATCGGCCTTCTTCAAGGGCCTCACGCCCAAGGTCCTGTGCGTTCTCTTTTCTTTCACTGCTCACTGCCGTTCGTATTGAACTTGGGTGCTGACCAGGGTGACCGCTGCCTCGCAGCGTCGTCGGCCCGAAGCTCATCTTCTCCTTCACTCTCGCTCAGACCCTCATCCCCCTCTTCTCGAAGTGCGTCCCTTCTCTTCCCTTCTTCCTCTCCTCCTCGTTCCTCTGTGCTCACGCATTTGCGCACTCGCAGGTACGTGTAAAACCTGGCCCAACCGCCCCCTTAGACTTGTCCGTGTTTGCCGCTGTGCCCTTGTCCTCTCGGGCTGTAGACCTCCTCTCTCCTCCTCCATCTCTCTGCTGGGCCTCCTGGGACGAAACCTTTGTCTCCTGCAACCGCACCATTCTCTGCAGGCTCTTTGCTCTGCCTGACTTGCGCAAGCAACCGCCGGCCGGCGAGGGTTGTCTTTGGCTTGAACCACGTGCGCAGGTGACGGGCCACAATCTTGAGCTCCGAAGCACTGGAGGCAGGCACTTCTGTTGGGGGGGTTGAATGCTCGCGTAAGGCAGGGCACACACACGACGCAAGGAAACCTGCGGCTGAAGGCGGTGCACGGCAGGGAGGTGGGCGACAGGCTGCACCCCAGACATGCGGGCCTGACTGCACCAGGGATGCAGTATAGCAATACTACAGGTGGGGCCAGCAATGCTGGGGCCAACTCACTTTTGTTGACCTCGACAGAAGGCCTGAGCGAGCCGTACGCACGCCGACTTGTCTCTCCCTCGCTTCCTAGTCTTCAAAACCTCGGTAATGCACTCTCATACCAGTGCCACTGGGCTCACAAGCTGTGGATGATCGTTGTCTACAAGGGCCTCGGGTTCTGGTCGCAGTGAGGAGACTCGGTCGCTGTAGCTCGAGCCCCTCCTCTCCTCTTCTTCTCTTCAGCCATTCCGCCTCACCTGACTCGGCACTCTCTCTCCTGGATAGCCAAGGTTGACCCCACTCACTCTTACTTGGTGCTTGCTCAGTGCCCTCTGCTCGGGTTTCTGAGGGCAAAATGCTATCACTCGATGCCCCTGAACCCTTGACATCCGCTCCGCTCCTCCCTCACATCTCTTTGTGCTCACCCTCCGCCACAACGCACTCGCAGTCTCTGGTTCATGACAGCCGCAATCAGGGCGGTGCTCCTTGTAGCTGATGCCCTCTGAACTGGAGGGACTACACAGGCGAGGGGCCCAAAAAATGAGCTCCCCTAGGGCGGCAAAAGAAAAGGCGTGACTGGGGATCGAACCCAGATTGCTCGGAAGTGGTTGCTCTGTGCTTGCGAAGCGAGCAGAGTGATCAGAACCGAGTGTACTAGCCATTATACTATCTCGCCGTTGCTTGTGACGTCTTGCAATTTTTTACATATATCAACTTGTCAAGCATGAGAGAGGTATCTAGCTGGCCTTCTAGCGCTGGAAGGTAGTTGCAGCGCCTTGCTTAAGCTTGCTTGAGCTTTCGCCTTCCTTTCTTGCCCTTGAGCTAGCAGACGGCTCGTTAGCTTTGCTCCTGCAAGGTCAATACAATCGGACACTCTGCTCTCTTGATTGCTCACAGGCCCCCACCAAGGGGTGGTCATTTTGGCCAATTGCGACAGAGGGTCAACGGCGGGGAGCCTGGACCTCGGCCGCGTGCAAAAGGGCCGGAATTGATCACGTGCGCCCTCGTCTGCTAGCTCGCTTTCCTTCTCTCGCTGGCAGCGGCCGCGCAAACTTGTCACAAACGATCAGGGCCTCTTTAATGCACTCAGACATTGGACTCCGGACCCGGCAGACTCGTACAGCGCGCTGTCGAGAGGCGGCAGAAAGCCCAGTGAAAAGAAAGTGTCGCCGCGGAGCTCCGAGTGAGTGCTGCGACCGACTCCCTTTCGTCAGCCTTGAGCGACTCGGCGTCCGCACGCTCGCTCGGACCTTCCGTTGCTAAGTCCTCTTCCTCGCTTCCTTTTTCTCTCGAACCTTGCTGATGCACTCTCATACCACTGCCACCGCACTCACAGGCTGTGAAGGATCATCGTCGACAAGGGGTCTCGGGTTTTGGTCGCGGTGGAGGAGACTTGGTCACTGTAGCTCCCCCCCTCTCCTCTTCTTCTCTTCAGTCATCCCCCCTCGCCTCACCTGGCTCGGCATTCTCTCCTCTGGATTCCAAGGTCGAATCACTGTTACTCAGTGCCCTCCGACCCTCGACATCTGCTCCGCTCCTCCCTCACGTCCCCTCATCCTCGTCCTTGCCCTCCACCTCGACTCCCTCCCCTCGCCCTTGCTGTAGGCCGGCGCTGGCCCTCGTGCCTGACCGCCGTGTCCCAGCACCGAGGGTTGACGCCCTCGTCTTCAACCCCCTGTCACGATTGAGCCCAAATGACCACCCCTTGCCCCCACCAAGAGCTGTCTGCGTGGGGTGCAGGTCCAAGGGGGCCAGGCCTAGGGGATGGAAGAGCACCAACTCACACTGCCGCAAGCCTGCCTCCCTGAAGTGTGCTGCACTGCAGACTGCAAATGAGCATCACCTCCTCCTCAATGTTGTCTGACTCCTTAAAGAGTCTCAGAGATGGGGACTGAGGGGATAACCAGCGTGCAGGTCTCTCTGTACTTGCCTTGACGTGCACAGTCTCAAAAAAAGGAGGTGACCTGCGTTGCTCGTGTTATACACCTCCCCAATGAATCAATCTCGCCAATTGATTTGTTCTGCAGCGGACGGCGCCGCTGCTCCCAAGGGGAGGCGCGGGAGGAGTGGAGGACAGAGGACTTAGCAGGGTNGGACGCGCGTGGCAGGCTCGTGGCCGGCGCGCCCGAGTCACCTGTTCTCCTCCAGCTCACACACTGAGGAGAACAGGTACGCCAAGTTGCTCTCTTGTAGCTCTTGGCAGCTCTCCAGCTCACACACTGAGGAGAACAGCCCGCAACCCACACGGTTTCGTCCTCACAACCCCTCAGTCTGAGCAAGTGTTTTGGTTCGCCGTCTCCCGGCGGCGCTCCGTTCTATGTTCTGCACTTCTGGCGCAGCGTTTTGTGCCTTGGGTGCAGTTGTCTGCTGGGGGTTTTTTTTCTTATTGGATAGCTATGCAGGGAGTTGGTCGCGCTCATAAGCGGCGGATATTCTACAACACAAAGGGCAGAATCAACGTGTAGGGTTGGCTCACCCACCGGGACAGGGTACACCACAGTCTACATGACTGAGAAGAGAGAAGCAAAAAGTTCTGGCAGTGGTGTTGCAGTGCCAAGGCCTGAGCAATGCGTCTGCAAAGCCAGGCATGACAAGCCTGTGGTGGCCACCTTGGCATACTGTGTCGTGACTTGAGCAAGCAGCAGGTAGAGGATGCAGGCTTGGATGCGCAGAGAGCTTGGGACAGAGCACCTGTGAGGAGAGAAAGTGGGCCCCGCGAGGAGGCGACCCTCCTCCTTGCCAACCTTGCTTACTTGTGCTCGTGTGTCCCTTCCTCTAGCTCTTTTGCCTTTTGCTGGTGTGCATCCCTTCTCCCCTGTTCCTCTTACCTGTCTCGCTCTCCTTCCCACAGAGTCCAATCCCACTGTAAAAACTTCCCAGTGCACAAGTCACGCTGCACACCGTCTTCAGCCATGACTACACCCTGTCAAGACACCCTTGTGAGTGCTGCATCACTCCCTGCGCCTGGCCCTCACACCTCAGATCCAAAGGAGCCTTGCTAGGGCATGAGCTGTTGTGAGTGCACTCTTTGTCTCGCACATACACACAGCACTGAGCACAGGGTCAGGCTCTGTTACTAATGCCGCACAGCCCGTGGCACGGCATGCCTCTGTCAGTGTCTGGAAAGGGCAACTGGGGGTCGCCCTATCACTCGCCCAACGCGTTGGAAAAGTGGCCCAAGGTGCGCGTTGCCTGGGCTGTCTCTGTGTGTGAGTGTGAGGAAAGCACAAGAGCTACAGAGAGTCTCTGTGTGTGAGTGTGAGGAAAGCACAAGAGCTACAGAGAGTCTCTGTGTGTGAGTGCAAGGAAAGCACAAGAGCTACAGAGAGTCTCTGTGTGTGAGCGTGAGGAGAGCAACCCAGGTCTGGCTCGCGCGCGCGCCCTACAACCGTCTGTCCGGGGCGCCCGCCTGTCTATTGATCCCCGGTATCCCCCTTTGTCACCGCAGCCTTTGATTTCCCTCCAGGCCCAGACCCTATCCCTCTTGCACTCCTGCCCAGGCTCGAGCTCATAAGCACTTGACCCGTCTGTTGACAATTATAGTGCTAGTCAACAAGAGGAGGATCACTGGTGCCAGAAAGTGGGAGGAGTAGACAGCACAGCGACACAGGCACAATTCAAGTCCTCACAGCGGACGAAGGTGGGTGCCAGCCGCAATGACAGATGTCATTGTGGTTGTGCAATTGACTTGGTCGCCCACTTTCTACAGGCCTTAACAGTGCTCAAACGGCATGGCAGTGGGCAAGCTGGGTGCAGGTTACTGGGGTGCAGGTTACTGCTGGAGCAGGTTGAGGCAGATGGCTCAAAACGTATCATACATATGTATATGTCAAGCGCCTTCGTCGAGGTCATGCACGTCTTCGATAGTATAGTGGCTAGTATATTGCCTTGTCAGGCCTTCACCAGGCCCAGCGCGGCAGAGACCCGGGTTCAATTCCCGGTCGAAGAGTTTTTTTTTTTGCCTGTTTCCCCCGGCTGTGCTTTTGCCATTGTGGCCTTGGCCCCCAAGTCCACGCCCAAAGCAGCAGGCCGGTCATGCTACTGGCCATGAGCACACAGAGGACGAAAAGGTAGGGCCCATATTCAAGCCAGTCAGTCAAGTCAGCCAGCCCTCTCATTGCCCAGTGGAGGTTTGGTGATAGCACTTACACTGAGGCCTTTCAAAATGTTGTTGCAATATTTGAAGGAATATGGACCTGGGACCACTTAGAAGCTCCGCTTACCCTGCCATGCAGACACACCCTTGTTTTCACTTGAGACTGCCGCAGAGCCCTGCTTGGAATCAAACCTGCTATCCTGGCCCTGACAGGCTGTCCTTGCTGTGTTTGGTTGCCTCGCCAAGCAACTGTCCTCGCATTTGCTGCCTCTCCCTCTGCCATCACAGCCTCACCATCTGGGCCTCCCTGCCTGAGCATGGCCTCTCATCAGCCACCCACCCACCATCCTCCGGCTCCTGACACCCTCCTCATTCTACAAGACTGCCACTGCCCCTCCTCCTTACCCTCCTGCCCCCTCCCTGCCAGCACCCTGTCCCCTCACCAGGTGCGGCTCAGGGGCCCTGTCCTCAGCCTCAATGTCACAGCCAATGCCACTGTCACCCTGAGCTGCAACCTTGGCTTCAGCTTGAGCCTCACAGCCAGCCCTCCATCACCCCAGTGCCTCCTTAGGCCCGCACTTCTGCTTATGCTCCAGCAGGTGGGGGACCTTCTCTGGGCATATATCCCCCTGACCTTTCTGCAGTCCTCTTACACCCGTGCATCTGCAATCTTCCTGGCTCTGTCTCTCTATGTCTATGAGAGAGGTCTATGCTCACTGCGGTGTCTGGCTGCCATCCTGCAGTTTTGCTCACCTTTGAAGCCTCTCTCAAAGGGGCACACCCTGGCTGTGGATTAGCTGTCCTTTTTGCAAAGGCCAGGGCTCTTGCTTTGCTCCAGGCCCACACCCTCTTTGCAGAATGCATGATTACATTGGAGAGACAACAGCAGCTGGGATTTCCTCCCTCACCTGCCTTGCCCCTGCACAGATTGGGGCATGAAAGTGTCACCTTGCTTTGCCCTGCGTGCCAGGCCCTGCTCTGGACTGTGCACACACCAGATCTCCTACTGCAAGTGCTACTTCTATTGCTGACCTGGGGTGGCCTTGTCTCCTGTCCTGGAACAAGTGCCTTGAGATCTGCAACAAGTACCTACCCTTGAGGGAGCTGCCTGCTCAGACAATGCCCACAACCAGCCGCACCCCTGTTGGTATGACTTGCATGTGCTGGGCATCACCAGCTTGCCCGCCCACTCGACCTTGACACTGCAGAGGACGACATGAGGTGCTGCGCCAATGACAGTCCGCTGTGTGTGCAGCGGACGGCGCCGCTGCCCCTAAGGGGAGGCGCGGGAGGAGTGGAGGACAGAGGACTTAGCAGGGTCGGACGCGCGTGGCAGGC